>JAYJMB010088806.1:0-18840 GCA_036873735.1 Pouteria campechiana | reverse complement strand
CGTATGGAAGCAAGAGGAAAAAATCTAACATGAATGACATCAGAAGCTATATGCATGATTCAACAGAAGATTGACACAAGTTGTTGATTGAATTGATTTGAATGTCTTTGTAATCTTCCAGCATTCTAACTATTTCATAGGATCCTAAGAAAAACTAACATAGCAGATTTGGTGGTTCTCAATTTTAAATTGATATGATGTGGAGAGAGAGAGAGATAAATAAAATGTAGCACCATTTGAGAATTAACAAAGATGGCCAACTGATCTGATGGTTAAGGTCATTCAATTAACAAGGTTTGGCCAAGTCATCTATCCTTAAGTGCATCAATGGGCCAAATCGTAAAGTATATGCTAGCTCTCTTTATGCATTTTAAGGGCCCAGGAACACCGAAAGACTTAGCATCAAAGATTATCACATTTATAGACATGGCAAAGTTTTGAATCAATCCCTTTTGTAGCTTATAAATAAGTTATTTGTTGTAGGCACCTAAGCTTTTGCAATTTTGGGCATTCAACTTTGACATTTTGTAATTTTGTCTAATTTATAATTTTTTTTATAATATTTTGCAAAAATGATGATTGTATAATACAGAATAAAAATATTAAAAAATTAGAATAATAAAAAATTAGAATAATAAAAAATTAGAATAATAAATAGCATGATTGTTGTAGAATATATATGATCGAAATAAAAAAATAGATTTAACAGTGTTAAAGATAAATTAGCTAAACAATTATTACTAGCTTTGATTAGATGAAAAGAAGATAAATATTTTGCTAAATAAAGTGGAGGGTAAAATGTATTATTTCCTTTTCATCTATCCAAAGAGTCCCCTCTAAGCTAGGTTAGCCCTAGCCAGCAATAGCTAAGTTAAAGACAACATCCAAACTAATTTATTTCCTAGCAATCGAATATTTACATATGCACCATCTCCTTTTTAGCATTTTAGGCCAATTATTTGAGCCTACTACCAACTAGGTTTTAACTGCTACTAGAATAATTGAACCACTTTTGTCCTTATTAGATTTGTATTATTTTTTTGGCGCTATTTCTCTCTAAGTCAATATCAAACTTGATCGACTATTCTATTTAAATAGGTCCATAGTTACCATCTTCATTATTGTTATTATCTTTAAATTTAACATGAGTGACCACTTGATTAACCGCTTTCCATAGGGAGTGGTTAGCTAGGTGTTAGTCACCACTTGAATGATTTATCTTCTTTTTATTTGTATTAATTTGATATTTTTTTGAAGTACTAAAAGTTACTTAGGCTGGATTGGTTTTACTTAAAAAAAAGAAAGAAAGATAGAAAGAAAGAAAGGAAATTTTTAATTAAATGATACCCACTTTCATTAATAAAGGGTGTTTGAAAACACTTCTCTGAAATTATGCAACAACCTATGTCAAATAGTGAAAATAAGGAGGATTTAGACACTTTTATATGAAATGGGAAATCTTAGAGAAAGAACTATAGCAAATTTGTTAGGTTAATGCTCAGTATCTGAAAGAATTGTATTGTATGAGAAAATATATGTTTCAAAAAATAGTTTTAGGAAGTGGCTTCTGGAAGCACATAGCTTTGTCATAAGATATAAACAACATTTTGCTAAACATTTTCAAAATTGGAATTCTCTTCGTCATTGAGGAGGATGTTTTCTGTAAAGAGGAAACCATTTGTCAATATTTACTTGGTTGCATACTTGTCAATTGTGCAACCATTATTCTTTCAACATTAAAAATGCCACAAGTTTTAAATTGTAAAGTAGATAATGTCTTTAAGATTAATATAGGTTTTCCAATCATATTACAATCTTCTTTTTTCTTAGATTAGGATACTTGATGCATTAGCTAATCGTCCATTACTACATCAGCTAATGGTACGATTTTTCTTCAATGAATATAAAGCATACTTTAAGAGCCATGTTGGTATAGATAGAAAAGGGGTATAGTGTCTAGTCCTCATTTACACCTTTTTAAATCCTCAAATTAAATAGGGTAAACATTACATATGCATCTCTTCTTTTTAATTATTGGGATGTGATCCTTGGAAAACATTTTCATGATAACTCCCATGAAAATGCTTCATTTTATATTTTAAAAAATAGATTTTAAAGATCTAATTTATTAATGATGTTTAGCATAAGTATTTAGCTAAGATGCAAAAAATCACATTATTTGAAGACTTGACTGGACCACAATTTACTTGACAATTTTAGATAATTTAATGGATCCATATTAGCTTTTATATAAGATAATTTTATGACCCATCTAAGTCTCCAAAACATATGATTTGTTGCATCTAGTTAAGCATCTAATGTTAAACAGCAATAATAAATTATATTTTCAAAATCTATTTTTTAAAGTATAAAATAGTGCATTTTTATGGGATTTACCAAGAAAATGTTTTAAAGGGATCACAACCCTTAATTATTAATTATGGATTTTTTCAATTATTATTTTTATCTTATTATTATTTCCTTATATTTTCACTGAGTGTTTCACTTTTTTCAATAATTATGCTACCTTTTACATATTTGTTATTCTATTTATCTTTTTTGTATCGTCACCATGGTCATACCAAAAAAAAAAAAAAAATTTACATATTGCATCTTTAAGTTTGACAAAATCGCTTGTTTGCTTATGAGTTTAAAAGTACATATGAGCTTTGGTAAGTTTACATAAAGTTCATCTTTGCACCTTGCATCCAATTTTCTTTTAAAACCAGTTCTATGAGCAGGACGATGAAATAGATGCGCTCTTAATAATTTTAAAAGTTAGCATTATCTTCCTTTTTCATTTATGACCCTCATAACTACTATAATTGATTTCTTTTCCGTAAATTGGAAGGGGCATAATTATTTGGAGAGTTCTGAATTGAAAAGGGAGATGATAGTCACTTATGAGATTACTAAAAGCATTTTGAAAATTTTACGCCCATATGAGCAATTGAAAACAAACAAAATAGGTAAATATACATATTTCTCGAATTTATGGGGGAAGATGTAAAATTTTCAAACTTATAAGAGTAAATATTAAATATATGATTTTATCAAGCTTAATGAATTATATTTATAAATGGGTTCCAATTTTTAGTGAAACTTCTTTGCCTAGGCCCACCTTGATAATCACAAAAAATCCAATCCAACCATTACATTTAGAATAATTTTTTACCTAAAAATCTAAAATTTATCCAAATCAAATATTTATATGAATAATAATAATTTAAGAACGAATATCCATGTATTAAAATTATTTGATTACTACATAAATTTTAAAGATTTTAATTAAATATTCGTGCCTCTTAAAATATTCTTTCTATGGAGATGAATAATTTTATAAATTATTATAATATTATAGTACCTGAGTGAATTGATCTAATTAACTTTTATATTTTATACATGATTTTATATTCTTAAATAATACAATTTATACGAGAGACTCCGATTTAAATGATTTTAATATCATAATTAAACAAATGATGCTAAATAAAATGATATGATTCCATTAGACTGGGACCCTGTATAAACAACCTTTTAATTTATTCTCTTTGGCCAAATGGGCCCCCTACAGGCCTGTCGTTTGCACAACGATGTTGCATGAGGAAAGCTTAACAAAAACCGTCAAGTGGAGCAAATGTGCGAAATCAAGACTGTTCCTTGGCTGATAACAGATTTTCACAGGCCATTTAATGCAACTATGGAGAGTTGGGAAATGTCTTAGGCGACAAATTGGCCATTAATGCGGGCCGTTGATTCCTTTTCCACCCACATGTGCGGTCTAATAATTAGATGCTTCGTTCTCTTGTTTTTTTCAAATGGTTGATTTATTTATAAATAAACCCATGATAATTCAAACTATTAGAATATGGGCTTTCACGGAGCTGTTATATGAATGAAAATGTAGGCTCATTTGCATATGACTTGGCTTGAAATATTCTGGGATTTTTCGCAAATACTTTTCGACATGGACCATGGGGCAAAATTACGCAGGACTATCTCAAAATTCGGTACATGGTCGCAGTCACACGTGGCTCAAGTTCACGTGTGGGCGAAGACGGCAGAACTTTGCAGGCGCGCGAGGCGACGCAGCATCCCCCGATACTCAATTCTGCCGTTGGCACAAGTTAGGCTATCGGCCAGGCTTAGCTAGAAACACCGTCGAGTAGCGGAATACACTGCGCACCCCGCGTAGTCCAGAAAATCCCGTCGAGAATGTAAAGGCAATGCTACTCCCGCAAGGACGACAACATATCCCTGCTCCGACGGAGCACGAATCTTTTTTCGGATTCTAGATAATAAAACAAAATAAAAAAGGCAAGCTGCTTTAGAATTAGCATTCGTTGTACCAAGTTACGAAAATAGAAATGGTAGTGGAAAATAAAAAAATAAAAGATACACAAGGATCAAAATATAAAAATAATTAAAAAGCAAAAATAAATAAAATTGGTAAAGTAAATAAATATCATATTAATTTATTATTTTCATTTGCATTATATTTATTTAGGCATTTTACACTTTAACTTTACCTAACATGTCCACTTGTATTTTTAAATATGTTACTAAGACAGTTAAGCAATTAAAAAATTTATTATCTAAATGAGTTTGTTTTAATTTAAAAGCTACATTATATATTAATTATAGATTATGATTTAACAGTGCTATAATAGTTTGATTTAGTTATTGTTTTCTTGGCCTACTAAGATGCTGTGATTAGATTTAAGAAATTATTAATATTTGAAATTTTATTTAGTTAATAAATTAGAAAACATTTTGCTAGAAAACTCGTGTGGAAATAATCCAATTTTACAAAATTTTTCTTAAAAATCCCATTGTGCATCGTGTATCATAGGAGGAAATTTTATTTCGACTTCCAAGCAACTATCAAAACACGACACGTGCATGAACTTTGAGGTCCGCCGGAGTACGGAATCGTTACCACTACTACAGTGCTCCTCCAACAGAGCTCAAACAGTAAAGTAGAAGATCAGCTCTCTCCCTCGGACCCCGCTATTTCGGAAGAGAGAGAATCTGGAAAGCTTCAAATCCCTAGCCCTAGAAAGAAGAAGACAAAAATCTTGCTTTCCAAATCCGATCTTCTGGATTCCAGTCTTCTCTGTTCTCGGATGTGAGCGCATCAGATCCGCCATGGCCGATCTACCCGTCCACAGCGGCGAGGCTTCTGGTTCCCCGGCAGTGCTGGTATACAGCACTAGCGGCAATGCCCGCAATGATTTGACGGCGGTAGCAGCTGGAGCGGCGTCTTCGACGCCGACGCAGCCTCAGTTGACGGTTTCGGCGTCGTTTAAGGGAGATGGGAAGGGTTCGAGGCGGAGGACTTCGATTCGGCCGAGTTTGGACGCTGACGATTTCATAAATTTGCTGCACGGGTCGGATCCGGTGAAAGTGGAGTTGAATCGGCTGGAGAATGAAGTTAGAGGTGGAGAAATGTGATGCATTCGGCGATTTTCGTTTGTAGATGGCGATTTGATGTGGATTTTTGTGGCGTTTCGCAGATAAGGAGCGAGAGTTAGGAGAAGCGCAGGCAGAGATTAAGGCATTGAAGTTGTCGGAACGACTCAGAGAAAAGGCTGTTGAAGAGGTATTTAAATTTACGCTCTTTGTTTTTAAAAGAAAATCTCCGCTGAAGTTAGAATTTTCCTTTGTGTTTGGATAATGTCTTTATATTATTAGCGTGAGCAGGAATTTTAGTATATTGTTTAATTTGTTTGGATTCCAACATTCATGAAAAGATGGAATTGATGTTTTCGAAAAACACGCTAGAGATTTTGGTTGGCAATTTGACTTTTTTGGTTTCAAATTTTAAAACAGGAACAGCTGAAGCGTTCTCTTTCTCAAATTCCAATTTTTGAAGGGCTTGGATCAGATGAACTTGGGCCATGAGTGGCGTCAAGATTTTCTAAAGATGTAGCTATATGCGGGCCATTAGATTGATTTTGTTGTGGCTTGGGCTAATTTCGTTACTAACAGTTTCTATCTTGTGAATGGCCTGTTTTTCTGACACCATTTCGTCAATTCCCGTGTGTGTCTTTTTCACCGGCAGATTACTTGTAGTTAATGCTCTTTAAGCGGTCAAGATATTGGTTTTTGCTTGTTAGTCTTCATACGATCGGGTATCTTTGCCATCTATCTTCAATGATAGGTCTTTGTTGATCTACATTGCTATTTGTTACCTCTGTTTTCAGGTTTTCCTCAGCTGTTTTAACTCATAAAGTTGACTATGGGCTCAACTAGTCATTCTATGTAGCTTTTTAAAAGATGTTATCATGTTGATTGGTTGATGGTAATGGGCTGAGTTGAAATTTATCTACTATTAATTAAGTTCACATGGTTGATTTGGTTGGTGTATTTTCAATGACATTACAATTTCATGCGATGCTGAGACCACGGAAAAGTATAATCCAATTTACCAAACAAGAACTCTATTTCCATCGGCTCTTGACCACAATGTCCGCTTGTTTGACTTGTGGGTGCTGAATTCCCCAATTTCATTAACCAAACAGCCTGTAAAAGTTAGACGTCTATCATTGCATAGAAGATGGTTATATACCTGTCTAATCCAATTAACCAAACAAGAATTTAATTCCCATCGACTTCCATAGGATCTGACTGCTATGTCCACTTGTTAGACTTGTGGATGCTGAATTCCTTAATGCCATTAACCAAACAACCTTTACAACCTAGACTTCTATCATCGTGTGGAAGATGGGTATATTTTAAGCTTGGATTCAGGTCATATAAGCTATTTGGCATGCCTGACACTAGATCTGCATTTGTTTTTTTGTTGTTTTGTTTTTGTGCCCTTTCTTGTAGCTCACAGAAGAATTATCAAAGGTTGAAGAGAAACTCAAGTTAACTGAATCTCTTCTGGAAAACAAAGTATGAAACTGAACTCCTCTCTGATTGGAATCTTTCTAATCCCTCTATGTTGGAGCTTTTTTTATTTGGTAAAACCAACCATCTTCTGCAGAATCTTGAAATAAAAAAAATAAATGATGAGAAGAAAGCATCCATGGCTGCTCAATTTGCAGCAGAGGCAACTCTTCGAAGGGTTCATGCAGCACAAAAGGATGATGACATGCCACCAATTGAAGCCATTCTTGCACCTCTGGAGGCTGAATTAAAAATTGCTCGTCAAGAGGTATTCAACATTTTGCAAGAAATTGACATTCAGTCTCTAAGAAGAGAGATGACAATTAAGTTGACCTCATAATTAGCACTGCTGGCTAAACCTGCTGTTTTGCAGATTGGAAAGCTTCAGGATGATAACAAGGCATTAGATCGCCTTACAAAGTCAAAAGAAGCTGCTTTACTGGAAGCAGAAAGGACTGTTCAAACAGCCTTGGCAAAGGCCTCATTGGTAGATGATCTACAAAACAAGAACCAAGAGCTAATGAAACAGATTGAGATATGCCAGGTATTCTTGCATCATGTTGTTGGCATAGGGATTCAATTTATCATATGTCATCATTATGGTTTCTTATATGTTATCACTTTTGTCCACTAGGAAGAGAACAAGATTTTGGATAAAATGCATCGGCAAAAGGTTGCAGAGGTTGAAAAGCTCAGCCAGACTGTGAGAGAGTTGGAAGAAGCAGTTCTTGCAGGTGGTGCAGCTGCAAATGCTGTGAGGGATTGCCAACGGAAAGTTCAGGAGATGAATGTAAGTTTATTGTTCGTATATTGTTGTTTTCACCACAATAACTTTACGAATCTTTGTAATCTGTTTGTGTTATGTGTACATGTTTTACCATGAACGAGTATTACTTGCTTTGTAGGAGGAGAGGAAGACACTTGACAGAGAACTAGCCCGTGCAAAGGTCACAGCAAATAGGGTTGCTGTAGTGGTAGCAAATGAATGGAAAGATGCTAATGACAAAGTGATGCCTGTAAAACAATGGCTTGAAGACCGTAGATTTATGCAGGTATCCAGTGATTAGTATTTCTTCTTGTTTCTCTTTGGCTATGAATTGCCATGACAAAACAGTGTTTTATGGTTCACTTTGGTTTGCTGTTCCACATATTGGTAATAATTACCCTGTGCCCTTATTACAGGGAGAAATGCAGCAGCTTCGAGATAAACTTGCAATTGCAGAACGAACTGCAAAATGTGAGGCACACTTGAAAGTAAGCAACCTAATTTGCTGACATGGATCCTCAATGGAGCATGTAAGTCATATGATAAAGCCTGTCTTATTTTTCATGTTTGATTCTGCAGGACAAATATCATTTGCGGCTAAAAGTATTAGAAGAGAATCTGAAAGCATCCACAAATGGGAGTATTCGTGCTACTTCTGAGGGGAAAAGCACGAGTAATGGTCCTTCACGCCGTCAATCACTGAGTGGTGCTGAGAGCATCTCTAAATTGACTTCAAATGGCTTTCCATCCAAGAGAACACCATCTGCCCAATCAAGATCTTCACTCACCAGTGGCTCAAGTACAATTTTGAAACATGCTAAAGGGACATCAAAGTCATTTGATGGTGGCACTAGGTCATTAGATAGGGGTAAAATCCTCACAAATGGCACAGGGGTAGCCTCTTTTCTAAATAAATTTTCTGGGGGAGCTAGAGATGATAAAATGCATAGTACTTGGAAGGAGAACCCTGATGAAAAGCCCAGTGAATTTCAGAGTGTGGACACAGAAGATACTGTCTCTGGAGCACTGTATGACTTGCTGCAAAAAGAGGTCATTTCTTTGAGGAAAGCTGGCCATGAAAAAGATCAAAGCCTTAAAGATAAGGATGATGCTATTGAAGTATGTAAACTTTTCTATCTCATTGTATTAACATGCTTCTATATAAAATTGCTGAACTGTTGGTTGCAATTTATTGTGGCAGATGTTAGCAAAGAAGGTAGAAACTCTGACAAAAGCAATGGAGGTGGAGGCTAAGAAAATGAGGAGAGAAGTAGCTGCCATGGAGAAGGAGGTAGCTGCAATGCGTGTGGAAAAAGAGCAAGAAAGTAGGGCAAAGAGGCTTGGTGGTTCCTCCAAGGGTCCTATAAGCACTTCTCAGCTACTTTCTGGGAGGTACTTTTTGCTTGACAAGTATTGTTTGTTTGTTTTTTCGGTGACAATAAATCTTATGATATCAGACTTCTTCCAGATGCCTCTTGTTGCAACTCATGGTGGATTGCTTGCATGTTAACCTCCATTAATCAAGTGCGAGGGGTGAAACCGTGAAGTCAAAAGGGAGAATCACATTTAGAAGATCAAAAAGATGTTGTTCAAAATATCAACAAACGCTTGTACATGCAACATTATGTAGAAAATTGGGAAATGCCTTTATTTGTTTCATATTGATTTATGTCCAGGAACCTTATTTCATATCTAGAGCCATCTTTGCTTAATTTACATTGATTCATATCTAGGCACCTTATTTCATTAGTCCTTGGCATGATAGATGTCAGACTTGGTCTCTTGTCTTACAATGCAATAAATTCTACCGGTCTTAATTTGACATAATGTGCCACATTCAAATTTCAAGTTCGCTCAGCATTTGCCACATTTGCCAAGTTTGACATGTGATGAATTTGCCAATGCCCCATTATACATCGGTGAACACCATGTGTTACATTCTGTTCATCTTTAAGTATGATACATGTGTACATCTTTAAATATGCTACATTTGCTATGCATTTTCAAGTATTGTATTCGTGCCTGTTGTGCATGTATCTTAGGGCATGCTTGGTAGGTTGGGAAAGTTTCCTACCCTCCTTTATCTTTATTACATTTACCCATCCTTATAACCTTACTTTTTCTACATTATTACCTAGATTTTCTATTATTAATCCATCATTTCTACTAAAAATCCCATCTTTTTTTTGTTTTTATTGACTTATGATTGACGCCATTTCCTTTCTTGTTGACATTATGCCATGTTAAAAATTTTCATTTTATTCTAACCAAATGGGCCGTTAGGTACTAAGTGACCCGTATTCCCAGTTTTTACAAACAACATGATGTTAGTTAGAGATCTCTTAAACACAAATATTCACATGATTTCAATGAGAACCCATTTTGTGGAAGAGAGAATATTTGCTTATGCAACCAATCTAGTTTAGGCACATCTTGGTAGTTTGTTTCAGTCATGCTTGTCCTATATTTTTGGTTTAGGCATAGCTGCTGGAAATAAAACTGACAATATTGTCGTGCTATGATACCGTGGTACCAGACTTGGAGCCAACGCAAAAAATGCTCTGGTAGTCATGACGTATGTCAAGCTTAACCTCTTGAGCCACTGCTATAGTACCATATCCCATTTCCCCTTACCAACTTAGACTTCATATCATGTGTACTTGGATTCATGATTTATTATGTACATGTATATGCAATGTCACCATATTTTAAATAAAAATTAGTGCAATCTAGTTCGCAATTGGCATCTATCACCACCTTTCTTCAGTCTTTGTACAGCTATGGTCTTGCAACAGTTCTTATGTTGTTTGTCAATGCATGTGGTATGTCAATAAGTTGGAGCATGTGGTGCATATTCACAAGAAACTTGGTGCCAGTGGCTTCTTGAAAAATGTGTGCAACATATGTAGCACATGCAGGGTGCTTCCATTGGGGATCATGTGGCACATACATTGTAAGGGCAACTTGGCACATGTTTGCAGATCTACATTGCTGAAGGCAATTGAAAATTGAATTTTGGAATATATGTGCTGGGAAATGGATGGTGAATATATACATGTTTTCCACATGAGATTGTCAATTGCATACAATGAGAGGAGTTAGGCATGTTTGCCACATAAGCATTGTAGATTACATACCGTAAGAGGAACAAGAAAGTTCCAAACTTTCTAAGGAGACAACATAGCGAGTTATAATGATCATAAAACTTGAAAATCATGTCCCCGTGCTCTTTCTTTTCTCTTTTTGGTAGTAAACAAACAATGGATACAAGGCTTCTGTCAGGCTAACCAGTCTCTGGCAGAACCTCTGCGACTAATGAGTAGTCTCTAAGGAATGGAAAGGGCCAAGACAAACTTGATGTAGATGAGATGTTTACAACTCCACACTTGGTAAGAATAATTTTTTTTTTTGGGGTACACAGAACCCCCACATGGTAAGAATAATTTTTTTTTCAGGTAAAATCTCTAACTCAGATTTTAACAAAATGATTAGATGCCATATATTGTTTTTCTATAGACCCTTGGAACATGATCATTGTAAACATTCATTAGTGGGTTGGTTGAAATTTCATATTGATGGAGGCTCCTTAGTTGTGGCCTGTGGGGCTCCTCCCACTGACCAACAGTCTTATCATTCTAGAAAAGGAATTAAGAGAAAGAGGGAACTGCTGAATCAGATTCGGAGCTAGTGGTTGGGATAGATCTGAGTTAGAAGCAACAGTCTTATCATTCAAGAAAAGGAATTAAGAGAAAGAAGGGCACTGCTGAATAGGATTCAGAGTTTGTGGTTGGTATAGATCTGAGTTAGAAGCCACTCTCATTGGCATCAATCTAGTGTGAAAATTCTTTAATGCTGACTAGGTAATCAAAGGGACTGAAAAAACTGTCATTTCTTGGGCTCCACCACATCATGGGAGTGTCGGTGATGTAATATTAATGCTACAAGAATGATGGTTAAACTGTTGCTTTTATTTTGGCTAGTTTTTTAGTGTATCATGATATTTCTTCTAGTCGGCAGTTGCTATCAATTAATGTGATGGACATTATCGCTCTTTATGCATTTTGCTTCCTTTATACATGTGTCTTCTCCTCTACAGGTAGTGAGCTAATGTCTCAATGTTGTCTTGGCAACTTTTTTTGTTTCCCTTCAATGCCAAATTTAGTTATTGCAATGAAATTCAGTGCATGGGTTAACACAGGCTCTATTGGTTTTGAATCCATTTCTTGTCTGAGGATTCCAAAGTTATTGTTTGTCATCAATTCTAAAACCTCTTTTGCTCATGCAATGTCATTTGTCCTTGTGGGCCATCCTCACTGCCTTTCAAGCAAGCTAGATTGCTACTTTTTCACTCAAAAATAAAACTGGAAAAAGAGGAAAGGATAAAAAGACGGTTGGCAGGTTTCCTTCTGGAGACAACACATACATAAGAAGTCTTGTTCAGAATGTAGTAGCCATCTCAAGTTGTAGGGATTTGATGCATCCGCTTCAACCAATGCATCTAAGTGAATAAACAATTAGAAATAGAAGTCTTTCTTTCAAGTTCCTGGTTTGCTAACCTTCCAAAAGCCACCACATTTGGGTCTAAAGTCTACATATTTTTGTTGAAATAGAAGAAACTATCTTGCTGAAGTATGTTTGTCAAGTCCTTGAAGCTTTTCAAAATTCAACCTGAGCACAATGATTTCATATTCACTTTCATTGTCTTGCTGAATAACTGGATCACCTAACATCACACTGAATGGTTGTAAAAGCTCAACACTCATTCGAATGGCAGGATAGGAGGGATCTTAGAGGGCATTGGTCATAAAGCTGCATGACGAGATTGTGGGAAGGGGCAAATCATATCACCAAGTTGCTTGATTTCTAGTTGATGTGCAGTATAATGTGTTATTTCTGGCGAAAATGTCACCTGGTTGAGGAAAATTTACCTCTAGAGTCTAGCACCTCAGAATGATCACCTGTAGGGAAGAATCAGACCAGCCAATAAACCTCCTGTCAGGGGAGCTGAAGCTGAAGGCTAAGTCATTGCTTTTCCTGTACTTCAGAAGTTTGCCTGTATGATTACTGTAAATTTCTGGCTCTCCCTGGAGGATGTCTATGATGTTGTCTGCACTGATGTCTTGCTCAATGGCATGCTAGCAAGAGTGTTTTATGCATATTTATGCTGTTGTAAATCATTAGCCTTATTCTGTATGAATCAGTCTTTTTGCTGGTGGGCTTGTCCATTGTTAAGGCTGGGCAGATCCTGTTGATCAGTCGAAATAAACTTTTATTGGAAATTTCACCTAATTTTAAACAATTTCTGGAATTTCTCTTTTACATTTACTTTCTCCTCTTGTGCAGAAATATATCACGAGGTGGGGCGATGCGCAGCCTCCAATGACATGAAGCTTGGGCCAAAGCCGAAAGCAAGTAGCAAATATCCACAGATGCTCCATTTCTTTATTTTGTTCATTAATTTTTAAGATGATAATTGGTGAGTGGACGACCTTCAGATCATGAAGTTTGCAGAAACAAGATCCAGAGGGAGAGTTAGTCCACTTCTGACTTGACTGGTTGTATTAAGCTAGCAAAACAGAACGTCATTCTAACCCTTTGGCAGTTTTCGTTTGAGAATCTGTGCTTGGTTGGTTGTATAGGATGGTTAGGATTCCCTATTCTAATTTGTAATTTGCCGTAGTGCGATGGTTGTTGTTGTTGTTGCTGCTGCTGTTGTTTTATTAAGGTTGTGAATATTTTGTGAATCAGATTATTAATGTTTTCATGGTCTTGTGTTCTCTGCTTCTCTTGTCCCGTTTGTTTGTAACTACAACTGCCCACTGTTTGCTTCTAAAATCTCGCTTTTCTCAAGGGCAAAATGGCAGCCCACATCCAAGGTTTGATTTAGCCATTCCTTTGGGAATCTGGAGACGCTTTTGCCAAGATCTGTGGTTGATCTGGACTTTTCATTTTGCCTAATGAAGTTGCATGGCTTAGGCCTAAAAGTTGAACCTGCATCTCACACACCCCAGTTGATATGAAGTAACTACAATGAAAGAGACATCCACCAGGCCAAATTTGTAATATCCGTGGGTTTCCAGATGCCAGTAAAACTACTGAAAACCATCGTTCGATCTCACCAATTAAAAACTACGTAGGCCAATATATAAATTTTTCTACATATATGTATGTATTTATATGTATATATTCAAGTTGGCACGTGGTGTTAGGCTCTTTTTAGCCTGTTGCCGAGGGAAGCTCGTGCAAAAGAGCCCTGTGCCAAGTCAGTGCCCTTTCATTGCTCCTGCTTTTTGCATCCAGGCCCAAAATAAAGGTATAGTACCAGTAACATTTCTAGAATACTTCAGTGTTAAATTGCGAGATGACATTTCGAGGTTGAGGAGGCCAGTAAAAGCGCTTGGGAGGTGCTCGGCTCAGGGCCAGGAAAATCATTTATTTGATAAGACAAGTATACGTGGTGGATCCCTTTATTTTTCCCAATCAAATGATCTTTTAATCATTGATCATATCTTTTCCAGAAAAAAAGGAAGTTATCTCTTTTGTAACATTGTATTCTCTCCTACCAACTCCATTTTCCCAATTTCGGGAAATAAAATTTTGTTTCCTCCTAATCAAACAGCTTAAAGTTGAAAGGATGGAGTTTCCAATTCTTGCTTTATTTTTCAACTGATTCTGATTAACCCAGTTATAGCCATCCTTGCCATGACTGAGTTGACTCGCACCCTTCACGATTAAAATGAAAGCCAGCGCCAAGGCGGAAATTTACAAGAGCATTTTGAAGAAAATATAATAAGAAAAATCACTTATTTCAGTTAGAGCCTTTAGAAGCTAGATTAATAACTTGGTAATTGGCACACGTCCTTGTTATGTTTGTTAGCGCCATCTTGGCTTAAAAACAACCATGGACTGCCCACCATATCAAATATTTGAGGAATTCGGTTCAAAGTATTGGTGATATTTCGAACCATTTGAATTGTTTGAAATAAAAATTTAAATATTATTCAATATCAAACAGATATCAACGTGAATTTCATTACAACAACTAAATAAAAATTTTCCCTAGCTTCATGCTTGCTGATTTGGCACGTGTAAGGCTTTTCCGTTTGTCGAATCATCCCTCCACTCAATCCTGCATTTTGACCCATGCTTAGAAAATCGGACTAAGGTTGAAGCGTTTAAGTGTGTGGTTTTAATACAACTGGTGGAGCGAATCAGGTTAAGCTGGTGATGTTAACATGATATAATTAAAATAAATAATTATAATTATAATTAGTTGTTAATATTTTTATCAATTAATAAGTTTAATTTTTAAATAAGTATATTTAAACTAATATAAAAATATTTTACTTATTTTTATTTTTTTATATTAAAAAAAAGAAGAAGAAAAACTGTGCCTCGGCCGGTTCGGTTTCATAAACACTAATTTTCACCGCGCCGTTTCGAAGCACCCACGCTTCCATTCAATTCGCGTGAACTGCACGTGACCATCCAGCTCAAGAAACAACGATGCAAACGCATCGCTTCCATGCGCGAAATTCAAGCGCTCAGAAACCTATAAAAATGCAAGAAATATAAAATGTCATTCAACTCTATATTCCTTTTTATACATTTATTTTTTAATACAAAATTGATTTTGAAAGGTATTACAACCAACGGTCGACCTTCATTGCACCTGTGAGGGTAGATCTTATATCTTTATACGTCTTCGTAAATCCAAAATCAATGTCTGAAAAATTCTCTAATCCATTTCGAGGGAGTTTAGTGAGGCATGTCTAGCGAGTTTTCCGTTGGCGCTTGAAGATGTGAGCCTCTACACCAAATTGGCATGACAGTACTCTAGCAGACTGTACGATTCATAAATATAGAGCGGTAACTGCATACGCGGAACATTTAATCTCCATCTAAACCGTCCAAATAGTATTAAAATATTATTTATAGTCAAGAAATCAAATAAAGTAACATAATTTATGATTAATTTAAAAAAATTATGTTTTTTACACTAGAAACAAAACAATTAAGATTAATGAAGCTCAATCATTCATTATCTAAACTCATTTTGGGCTGTCCCTATTTCTACAATAATTCTTAATTTTTAAAAATTTTCATTAGATCGACTAACATCGCATGTGAAAATGCCTGTGGCCGAGTATCGAGAATCGATATCTCTCAGAGTATAAAGTAGCACCCCGAATCGCAAACCTTCCCACCTCAACTGTTTTTTCCGTTTTTCTTCCTATTCGCTGTCTCTGCGTTCGGATATCTCAGAAACAAAGCAAATCTCTCCGTTTCTCATGAGATTTTCTTTTGCATTCATTTGTCGAAAGAAATCATTTTTCTTCTGATCTTAATCCAGAAAGCCACAATCCCGTTGCTGATCTCGTCTTCCACGAGAGGAAAAGTAATTCAAAGAGAAGGAAGCAATCTGGGATCCGATCTCTAGCCATTCCGATCCGAAATGGCGACGATGGAGAGCTTGATAGGCCTAGTAAATAGAATACAAAGAGCTTGCACCGTCCTTGGGGACCATGGAGGGGAGGGATCGTCTCTCTGGGAAGCTCTCCCGTCGGTAGCAGTTGTTGGTGGGCAGGTGATTTTTTTTTTTTTTTTTTATCTTTTTAAGATCCCCCATTTTGATATTATTAGGGTTAGGGTTTCTGATTCGTTTTGGGTTTGTGATTTTAGAGCTCAGGGAAATCATCAGTGTTGGAGAGCGTTGTGGGGCGAGATTTCTTGCCGCGCGGGTCTGGTAATGCCTCACGCGATGCTTTCTCTCCATGCAGACTAGTGCTATGTAATTTGGGGCTCAAATTTTAGTGATTCAGATTGTTTGTCTGTGGGCTGTGCTGGAGATGTGCAATCCAATCCAGAATTCGTATATTGTGTTGTTGTTACCTACTGATTATAGGGGAATTAACATTTCCAATGCAACCAACTGTCCATTTGCTATAGAAGAAGATCAGGATCACTAAATAGTGGAATCTCACTGAGAAGTGCGTTTTTTGAAAAACAAAGTGCTTCCGTGGCACATTCATAGAGCTAGCTAAAATTCTTTTGTTTGCATTGGTAGTTGTATCCAAAATAATGTACTTAGATTCTCATTACCCTTTTCATTTAACTTCTATTAAAATGAAAGGTATTGTGACGAGAAGGCCTTTGGTCTTGCAACTTCATAAGATTGATGAGGGGAAGACAGAGTATGCAGAGTTTCTTCACACACCAAAGAAGAGATTTAGTGATTTTGGTAAAGATACCTACTTTTGACTTCATTTCTTTCATTGATTAAGAGCAATTTTTTGATTCCCTCGTAACCACATGTTACAATTTGAACTGACTGCAGTATGAAAAACAGAGCCATTTTGTAGTCTAGAATTTACAAACAAAATAGTTTTAGCATGGCAGGTATTGCTTTAGAATCTCGGTTCTGATCCTGGTTGTGGAGAAATGTTTAAAGAATGATTTTTGGAAGAATCGCAAAACCCAATTGCCAATTGCTAGAGAACAATCATAACGCATGCCCATGTTTGCAACATATCCAAGAAAACTCACAGGAAAAAAGGGGGAGCCCAGATATTTTATTTATTCATCTCACTGACCTACTCCCAAACAAAAGAGTCTCCTTAGACATACAAAGAGAACGAAAAGTACAATACAGAAGGATTAAGACACCATTGAAATTCCAAATACTATGTGGAGAATAAATAAATAGTTTGAAAGTCACTCAAATGATCATGAATATCACATAACGTTGGGTTCTTTTGGAAGCTTATCCAATTGGCTATCAAACAAAGTACGAGTTTTATGTTGTTTGGACATTAGTTTGTTCCTGCAAAGTGAAGTTCCTGTTGTTTTGGACAATGTTTTGTCCCTGCAAAGCGAAGTTTCATGTTGCTTGGACATTGTATTGTCGCTGAAGTTTCATGTTGTTTGGACTCTGTTTTGTCCCTGTAAAGTGAAATTTCATGTTGTTTGGACTCTGTTTTGTCCCTGTAAAGTGAAGTTTCATGTTGTTTGGACATTGTTTTATTCCTGCAAAGTGGCAGTTAAAGAAAGTGACAGAAAAGAGTTATGAAGTCTTAATCTAACTAAAGTAATGTGCAGCTCACTGGTGGAGACCATTCACATATATGTAGACTTCCAGCATTCAAACGCCAGCCATTTCCAAAAATAAAATAAAATGACTTAAGATGCTTAATTAACTCAATGGTGTAAACATTTGGTTTTTCATCAAGCTCTTTGACCAGGTTCCATTTTATGTTTTACAGATTATGCATCCTTTTACTGAAATGCCGCAAGAAAATTGGTTAAATGGTGCTAGTTACATTGCTTGAAGAATGTTTGTGATAATTTCTATTTAAGGCAAAAATTTCCTGACGCCCACCTTCTGCAAATGAAACCAAATGATGGAGGAGGATTACATAACAGTAAAAGTGACAAAACTTCTAGAAAAGCCCCAAAACAATACGGGGAAGGAAAACGATGCAGAGAGACTAGAAATCTAACCTATACAAACACCCACAGTGGAAAAGTCTCATCCCATTTGCCTAATAATACATGTTAGCAGATTCTTAATTCAATTTGCTAATTATTTCCAGGCATTAACTGTTCACAGGATCAAAATATTAGATTTTGATTCTGGAACAGGATATGTAAAGCTACTTCCAAATAGCACAACAAAATTAATAATAATTGCAAACATCAATTCATTTATTGTAGGACAGTTTTTTTTATTGGAATAACCCAATTGGGGGGTTTTGGGACACGATTTTATGAATTGATGTTTTATTTAGCTTTTACATTTGAAATGTTTCTCTATGAGCAACACTTTTGGAATTGATTGCATTGATCATTCCTTTGGATTTTCAGCTGCTGTTCGCAAGGAGATTCAAGATGAAACTGATCGGATAACAGGAAAGACAAAACACATATCAAATATTCCAATTCATCTAAGCATTTACTCTCCAAATGGTTGGTATCTAGCATGCCAGAACCTCTTTTTTACTGCATGTGGTTTTTTATTTGCTGATTTGTTTATCTGTTTTGTGTGTGTGTGTGTGTGTGTGTGTGTGTGAGTGTGAGTGAATGAGCGAGAGAGCGAGAGAGAGCGAGAGAGAGAGAGAGAGAGAGAGAGAGAGAGAGAGAGAGAGAGAGAGAGAGAGAGAGATCACCTTAGAATCCAAGCC
>JAYJMB010088805.1:0-18846 GCA_036873735.1 Pouteria campechiana | reverse complement strand
ATTTTCAAGGGAGACTCTGTTCAATTTTTTATAGAACTAAGGTCAATATATCTATATATATCAAAGTAACCCACCCTGGAGGTGGAAACAAAATCATGGTATAATCATGTGGATTTATGGTATAAAGTGGAGTAACGACCCCAGGAGGGCGGGGCGTTACACCTTAACCTAGTGCGAAAGGGGAGTGAGACCAATTTTGTATCTACTATAGATGCCCATTCTAGGCTTCGATTGTTGGAGGATAAACCTGTAATATAAGACTTCCCAAATGCGTTCCCAGGTAAATTGTCCAGATTACCTCCAAAATGGGAAATTGAGTTTAGTATTGACCTCCAACCTAGATTAAAGCTGATATTTAAAGCTCCATACCGAATGCCTTTGGAGGAATAGGAAAAATTGAAAGGACAATTACAAGACTTGATGGATAAGGGGTTTATTCATCCCAATGTGTCACCATGGGGTACGCTAGTACTATTTATTGTAAAGAAAGATGGAAGCCTACAATTATGTATTGATTACAAAGAATTAAATAAGGTTGACTATCAAGAACAAGTATCCATTGCCCCACATTGATGATCTGTTGGATATGCTATAAGGGGCTACAATTTTCTCAAAGATTGATTTGTAGTTTGGGTATCATCAAATAAGAATTAAGCTAGTGGATGTGAATAAAACTACTTTTAGGACTCGATATAGACATTATGAGTTTCTAGCAAAGCCATTCAGGTTGACAAATGTTCCTACTATCTTCTTGGACTTGATGAATAGGGTGTTTAAACTCTACTTGGATCACTTCATGAGTGTATTTATTGATGATATTTTGATATATTTCAAAAATGAGGAACATAAATTCCATTTGAGAATGGCACTTCAAAGGTCAAGAGAGGAAAAACTATATGCAAAATTGAAGAAATGTGATTTCTGGATGAATAATGTAGCCTTTTTAGGCCATGTTATTTTTGGAGATGGTATTTCATTTGATCCTCACTAGATTGAAGCCATGGTGAATTGGCCTCTAATTATAGGAGATTTGTCGAAGGGTTCTCCATAATTTCTATGCCTCTAAATCAATTGACTCGTAAAGGGACCCTGCTTGAATTTAGTGATCAATGTGAAGAAGCATTCTAGGAATTGAAATCATGATTAATGGAAGCATCGATTCTTACTGTACTGTCTAGATGGGGCAGATTTGTGGTATATAGGGATTCATCGAAGAAAGGATGAGGATGTGTATTAATGCAAAAGGAAAATGTGATTGCGTATGCATCATGGTAGTTATCTATATGGAGAGAAGCATGAAGTGTATATTGATCATCCAGGAATGGTTAATGCAGTGGTTGGTGCTTTGAATAGAAAATCTAGGATCAGTTCGGCAAGCATGCTTACTCAGAAGGAAGAGCTATTTGAAGAATTGAGATGATTAGACTTACATGTAGGGATGAAAGGAATAGTAACCCAAATGTGTCAGTTAAGCATTCAGCCAACCTTGCTAGATGAAATCATGACAACCCAATAAGACAATACAAATGAAGAATTCCAAAATTTAAAAGATAAAGCCCAAAGAAATGAACTACCAAAATTTCTATTAGGTACAAATGATATTTTGAGCAATGAGAATTGAATAGTGCTTCCTAAAGGAACTGTTGTGATACTAAAGGTATTAGAGGAAGCACATTATTCACCCTATAGTATTCACCCTAGCAACACTAAGATGTATCATGACTTAAAATCTTAGTATTGGTGGGCTGGTATGAAAAATGATATAACCAAATATGTAGTTAAGTGTTTAATATGTCAAAGAGTAAAAGCAGAACACAAGAGGCCGGGTGGCTTGTTATAGCCCATTTCATCACAGGCTTGCCAAAAAGACAGTGGGATTTGACAGTATTTAGGTGATTGTGGATAGATTGACTAAAGTAGCAGATTTCATCCTAGTAAAACTGCTTTTACTACTGAGAAGTATGCATGGATCTATCAGAAAGAGATTTAAGGCAACATGGTGTACCCCAAGTCATTATTTTAGATCATGGATTAATGTTTACTTTCAAATTTTGGAAGGCATTACATAAGGCAATGGGAACTAATTTAGACTTCAACAGTACTTAGCACCCTAAAATAGATGGATAGATTGAAAGGGTGAATCAGCAGTTGGAAGACCTACTTAGGGCATGTGTTATTCAGTGCAGTAAGGCTTGGAGCTAGTATTTGACTCTAGTTGAATTTGCTTACAATAACAGTTATCATTCTAGTATCCAAATGGCTCTTTTTGAAGCTTTATATGGATGTAAATGTAGATCCCCCATGTATTGGACTGAGGTAGGAGAGCATGCCTTATTGGAACTGCAGATGATTCCAAATATAGTAAAGAAGGTGGCCCAAACAAGAGAAAAGAAGGTGGCCCAAGGTATATCGACCTTAAGAGATTTTGTAATAGATTGGCAAGGTAGCATATCAGATTGCATTGCGACTCTCAAAGAGTGGGATATATGATGTATTTCATATGTCATCATTACGAAAATATGAACCAGATCCTTCACATGTATTGGCACCAAAAGAAATCCAACTAGGAGGTAATTTGCCATATACAAAATAATCGATTCATATTTTGGATAGTAAAGAAAAGCAACTATGAAATAAGGTAATTCACCCTATTAAAGTACAATGGAGCCATCAAACGGGAGAGGACATGACTTGAGAACTTGAAGATATGATGCTAGCTCAATATCCTTATCTATTCATCTAAGTTTTGAGGCCAAAATGTTTTACAAGGGGTGTAGAATGTGACGCCCAAAAATTTAGAGGTATGGTTAAAATTGTCTCTTTAGTTGAAAATGAATGGTGCATATTTGTTCAATGAAATTTTTTGAAAAATTGACATCTAATTTGATAGAATCATGAGGAGAATGACTAACTAATAATATATTTATTATGGTCCATTGAAGAGAATTATGTTGAAAAATTGCAAAACTTGTGATAGGAGGGGGTCGCATGTTCATGTGCTACAACACATTGCCCAAAGCACTGAGGGTGGAGCAAGTTAAAATGCTCCACTAGCTTGCCCCAAACCCCATTTTCAATTTCCATCCCTCTCCCATCTTCCCCAAGCTTTGAAAATTCTAGTTTTGAGCAATTTGATGATTGGAAGGGAGGAAATTGATGGTAGAGCATACAGAAGCCAATCAAGGTAGTAGAGATGCCGAACATGGCAAGATAGAGTAGTGGAAAAAGAAGAGAAATTAGGAAAATCACATCACAACATATCTTTGTGGAGTTCTCTTGGAGAAAATCATGTGGTGAGTGATTTCGTTTAGTAATTAACTATTTATGTTAGATGATTCAGTTGAATTAAGGATTATAGAGTAGGTTCTATGAAAAAATTGGGTTAAGAGGTTGGAAATTTGGGGAAAAGATGATTTGGAATAAGGATTGGAGAAAACATGTTATTTTGTAAATAGGAAGAAACCCCATATTGATTGTGGTTAGAAATGTGAAATTAGAATGATGAATATCAGATGTTCAATGAAATGAAGCTAAGAACAATATAACATGATTAGTCTTTGTTATTAAACTCTTAATTATCCTTTTACCGAGATTTAAGCTAAGTCATTGGGTAAGCCCTGGAAGGGCTAGTTTATGAACTTAGGTTAGGACTGAGTTATTAATGATACATAGACTCTATCTACATGAAGATACTAATGGGACATGTATTTTACATATAGGATTTGTAGCTTGTTGAATTAGACTTGGAATTACCAAGTTTAAGATCAAAGAGGGTGTGGTTCTCCACATAAAGGTAAGCAAGTTTTATTTTCTTTGAAATTGCAATTGAAAGTATATGAATATGCATTCTGGGCATTGAGTTATAAATTCCATTATAACTAGGTTCATTATGCCTTAATCATGCTTTAAGCCATGTGCACTTTATTATTCCATGATTGAAAGTGGGTAAAACGGAGTTACCATGTATTTATGTTGGCTATTGTGTGTAATCTATTAATTTCATATGGTTTTTCATAATTGATATAGCCATTCATGACATTGCACTAAGGATCATTGCATCGCACCTAGATTTTTATTCATATCAAGGATATAGTTAGAATATGTGATATGTAAGAATTGTTATGAGAAGGACATGTAAATTAAAGAAAATTTAAGAAGTAGTTTGATGCTTAAATATGGTGTTTAAAACTTGCAATTAAGGTGCAAAATAGGATAGACAACAATGGAGAAAAACAAGGCATGACAATAGACAGTGGATTTGGCGCCCGGGTGCCTAATCTTGCACCACGGTGCCAAGATGTGCAATGTACAACCAGTGTAGTCAGGGTGTTGGGCACCGTGGGGCCCAAATCTCAGGCGCCAAAATATTAAATTTGTGGGAAATTTATTTCTTTTTGATTTAATTAATCAATTTGTTTGAGTTGTTGATGAGGTTTTTTCTAAAGGATTTGAGGCAGTTTTTGGAGGTTTCAAAGACATAAAAATGGGGTATTAAAAATGCTAGAATGGCATGTAATTGTTTTGGTCCCTATGAGATGTGATTTTCCTGGGATGGCATGGTTATGTATTTATATGTTTGGTTGGCATGATGGCTTGTATGGCTAGATATTGATACGCCTGGTTGACATAATGACATGTATGGTTGGATATTGATTTGCTCGGTTGGTGTGATGGACTTTTTGGCTAGATATTTATATGCTTGGTCTGCGTAATGGCCTATATGGCTAGATATTGATATGCCTGGTTAGCTTGATGGCCTATATTGATAGACTTTGATACACCTTGTTGGCGTGGTGGCCTCTACGACCATATATGGATAAGCCTGATTTGCGTGGAGGCTTGGTGGCCTGGATGGCCTGGTTTGTGTGACGTGCTTGTGTACATCATAGTTGTGAATGGAGAACTATGATCCCTGTGGAGGAAAGAGGGTGAGGTGCCGCAGATGACCATGAGCGACTATTATGGGCCTAGCAAGCTTCATATCTAAGGGTATAGGGAGGGACTGGGACACACCGAGGAGGGGAACGGGTATTATTTGTTGTGTTGACTACCTCCCGAAGATTGATTGGGGATAATGATAGTGGGTTGATCAAGTAGGGTATGAATAGATGAGAGTATTATGATGATAGTGGGTGTTGAGAATAAGCTAAAGATGAGCAAAGTATGAATAAATTATGAGACTATATTGTAACTTAAATAATAACTATTGATACAACATAAGTATGGATCATTGTTGCATTGTTGTGAAACACAATATAGCATAGATTTGCATCTACATGTGATATGATCATGATTTTAATACTTTGTTGTTTAATTACTGTTTAAACACATATCACCTTACTGAGTTACCCAAACTCGCCCTATTTTACTTATAGGTTTTAGTTAACAGGCCTGAAGATGGAGCCCAATGTGGGGTTGGAGCTCAAGATCGAAATAGGCCGTGAATCATACCCGCATAATTATGAAACTTTAATTTTTTCATATTGGAATGTGTTTATAAAATTGTAAATTCATAAAGTTTTGCAAGTCTATATATAAATGTATAAATTTATTTTGTTGGCATGTCATTATAATAGGATGTGTCATTATAATAGAATGTGTAAGGAATCTCCTTAACTACCCCCATCACAATGCGACTGCCGATTCTAGGTGATCTATGGATGTAAGTGTGATTTAGTTGATTACGATTTTGGTATGCATGATTATATTATTCAATCCCGTAGGATGGCTTAACCTAAGAGGGGAAGAGTGAATTTGGTTTATTAAAATTTATTGCTTTACCCCTGTTAAAAAATTTTCCTCTTTTAGTTCTTGTGTGCAATGCAATTAATAAATAAATAATGAAGTAATAAAGCATAATAAAAGTAAAGTAATCGGAAGTAGCACACAAACAAACAACTTGATTTTTTATAGTTGTTCAGGTAACCTCCCTTCTCCACTCTTCCAAGAGCACACTCTCCTTGTGCCTTGGGTTCCACTAACTCATATAATGGAAATACAACAATGCACCCTACATTTTTCTAGATTTTAACTCTAGAGAGCATGACCATAGTGCTCCCAACACTCCTCTAAATTCTAGCTTTAGGGGGCATACTCCCAACACTCCTGTAGATTCTAACTCTTAAGGGGGCATAAACTAGTGCTTCCAACACTCTTCTGGATTCTAGCTCCATGGGGCATAAACCAAGTAGCTCTTATCTGCACTTAGATAGTCACAACTCTTCTTAAGTCTAGTCCACATTACCATCTCAAGGCAATCACAAATGATATAAAAATATGAAGGTCAAGTACACTTTACAAATTTCACAATGTAATCATAGGGGAAGACTTAATGATTTGAGTGGCTCTTTATGTTGCAGAAGCTCTTCCATTAATGTATTGAAGAAGATGACCTTGAAGATTTGAAAAGTTGAAACTCTTGAAAAGTTAAAAATCTTGAATGAATGAAGAAGGCTTAATCTCTTTGGCCTTTGGTTGCTTGAGGATAAGAAGGTTAAAGCTCAATGAAATCTTCAATATTAATTTAGCAACTCCTTGAAAATGTCCTAGCTCATCTTCTTAAATAGCTTTTTTCAAAAACTTGACCGTTGTAGAAGATGGGTTTCATTGAATGTTAAAAACAGAGGTAGATAAGCGGCTTTTAATGAAGAAGAATGTCCTGAATTTCTCCCATTGGAATGCATTGTCTTCTAATTGGTTCTTAATTCTTAGAAAATCTGCAATCTCATTCTTGACATAGAAAGAGATGATTACTCAAAACTGAAAAGCTTTTTGTAGAGCATTACATTTTTGAACCACGTGCAAATAATAAAATTTACTATAGAAGGTTACTGTAGCACTCATAGAGACAAAACTTTGTCCCAAGTTAATTTTTGAAAAAATCTAGTTGGCTAAAAGTTTATTCCAAGGTGACTGTAGCAACATTACTGTAGCACTTAGAGAGACGACATTTTGTCAGAAGTTAGTTTTGGACAAATTTGCCTAGCAGACTTTAGATAATGATATTAGTAGCCTAATCTGATGAGTTGACTTGATTTTATACCTGTGTATGATTATATGATTCTATAATGGTAAAAAATATAGTATGGCACCCAAAAAAATAATAGATAAAGAAAAAACCCCATGGTGGAAGAAGAGTCACAAAGGCGGCCTGCTAGTACTCTAGCTAAGGGCATTATTATCAAAGAGGCTCATCTAGAAGCCCTGAGGGAAGAAGAATAGTCGGGGCATTGTAGTGGCTCTAGACTAACCCTGAATAAAGTAGATGATGAAATGGAAATTGAGGCAGAAGAAATGGGGCAACCAGAGGCTGAGAGGGAACTAGTAAGGGTAGTTCCGCTAGTGCAAGGAGCAACACCAGAATTTGGCACCATGGTGGCAATGATGGCTAATATCTCCCAAACTCTTCGGGAATTGTTCAAACACAAAGGAGGCTAACAGAAGAGCCTATTCATGTGGCTAAGTTGAATAAGAGATCAACTCTTGCCAGAGGGTAGGTAGTTGATTTGGGGCAAACATCTTGAGTATAGCCCGTAATGGAATTAAATATGAAAGTTTTTCATAATATGAAACCCCCTATTTTTAGTGGGCAAAAAGTCTATCGAATTATGGATGAATGGATCTCCAGGATGGAGAAAGTGTTCACATATATGTGATACTCTAAGGAACATAAATTTCTTTATGCAATCTACTAGCTAGAAGGCGATGTTGAATGCTGGTGAAACGTGGAAAGGTTGACTATACCAAATAATGGTGTAGGCTTGTCAGGGCAGAATTCAGACAGATAGACTTTTGCCGATATGTACTAGCCAGTGAAAGGGCTAGGCAGGATACAAAATTCATGTAAATAATGTAGAGCAAAAGGATAGTGGAAGAATACAATGAATAATTTTAGTCTTTGGCAAGGTTTGTGCCATGGGGCCAGATCGACTCTTTGAAACAACCCAGAAATTCCAAGAAGGACTAAGATTGTCCATTTAGAGGGATATAGCACCACTCATGTTGATCTGCTATGAAGATATTTTAGAGCATGCCCGTGTGGTAGAATGGGAGGAGGAAGAACATATGAAATTTAAAGAGAGATAAGATGCCAAGACAATGATCAGGGGTGCAGGAAGAGACACCTGAATGATTAGAGTTGTAGTATAACTTCAGAGAAATTCTATCACCATTGCAAATAACCAGATCATCTAAGGCTTGAGTGCCTACTTTTACCAAGAAGAATGGGAGGATGGCAGATAGGGTTAACCCCAGGACAAATGAGAGAAACAAATCAAATTTCTAACTAGTCATGGGGATTAGAACTAAAAAGGTCGTTCACTTGTTTTCTCTATGGCAAGCCTAGTCACATGTTGCAGGATTGTCCTTCTTTAAAAAAGAGGAGTGAAAGTGTAGCTTCCCGAGCGCTAACATAGCCTAAACGTGGCTGATTTTAGATGAGGAGTAGAGGTTATGGACCTAATGTAGTTCCTTGAAGCCCCAACAGGGGGAGCAGAGGTCTCAAATGACTGTAGTAATTTAGGCAACTAATGCCAAAGAAGCTGATGCTACCATATGGTCATGGATAATCGTTTCGTTTGTGATTGTATGGCATATGTACTATTTGATTTGGATGCATTGCAATCATTTGTGTCTATTACATTTATGGATAGAGTTGGATTAGCCAAAATGTCCTATGTAAAACATGATAGAAGTGTCTACTCCATTAAAAAAATTAGTACCAACTTCTGAGGCATGTTATGACATCCCCATAATAATTAAGAGTAGGCAGTTTTATGCTAATTTGATTATGTTGAATATAGAAGATCTGGATATTATATTGGGCATGGATTGGCAAGCCAAGTATGAGGCTAGGATTGTTGTAAAACTAAACAAATGATTCTAAAAGCTCCTAATGAGGTGGAAATCATGTTTAGGAGTTTGCTTAAAGGTGAGGTAACTAAACTTGTATCAGTTATGGGTGCCCTTAGCCTAGTGTGAAAGTGGTGTGAGGCCTATTTGGTATCTGCCATAGATGCCCATTTTGAGCATCAATCATTGGAGGATATACCTATACTATAAGACTTCCCAGATGTGTTCCCAGGTAAATTGTCCGAATTACCTCCAGAATGGGAAGTAGAGTTTAATATTGACCTCCAACGTGGAGTAGAGCAGATATCTAAAGCTCCACACCAAATTACACTATTGGAATTAGTAGAATTGAAAGTACAATTACAAGACTTGATGGATAAGGGGTTTATCCATTTTAGTTTGTCACCATGGGGTGTATTGGCACTATTTGTGAAAAACAAATATGGAAGCCTGTGAATATGTATTGATTATAGAGAATTGAATAAGGTTGACTATTAAGAACAAGTATCCATTATCCTACATTGATGATCTGTTGGATTAATTACAAGGGGCTATAATTTTCTTAAAAATTGATTTGCATTCTGGATATTATCAGATGAGAATTAAGCTAGCAGATGTGAATGAAACTACTTTTAGGACTTTATATGGGCATATGAGTCTCTAGTAATGCCATTCAGGTTAACAAAGGCTTTTGTTGTCTTTATGGACTTGACGAACAGGGTGTTTAAACCCTGCTTAGATCACTTTATGATTGTGTTTATTGATGATATTTTGATATATTCTAAAAATAAGAAGGAACATAAATCCCATTTAAGAATGACACTTCAAAGCTTGAGAGAGGAGAACCTATATGCAAAATTGAAGAAATGAAATTTTTGGATGAATAGTGCAGCCTTATTAGGCCATGTTATTTCTAAAGATAGTACTTCAGTTGATCCTCATAAGATTGAAGCCTTGGTGAATTGGCCTAGATTGAGTACGGTGATAGAGGTCCAAATTTTTCTTGGGTTAGCTAGATATTATAGGAGATTTGTTGAAGGATTCTCCACAATTGCTATGCCTCTAACTTAATTGACTCGTAAAGGGACCCCATTTGAATGGAGTGATCAATGTGAAGAAGCACTCTAGGAATTGGAAAGGTGACTGGTGAAAGTGCCAATCCTTACTGTACTACTAAACATGGCAGATTTATGGTATTTAGTGATGCATCGAAGAAAGGATTAGGATGTGAAAACAAAAATGTGGTTGTGTATGCATCTAAACGGTTGAGGCCCCAGGAACAAAATTATCCCACCAATGATTTGGAATTGGCAATAGTAGTTTTTTCCTTGAAAATTTGGCCAACATTATTTATATGGAGAGAAGTGTGATGTGTATAATGATCATAAAAGTTTTTGGTGGTTGATGCTCTAAGTAGAAAATCTGGGAGTATTTTGGCTTGCATTCTTACTTAGAAGGAAGAGCTATTTAAAGAATTGAGACCATTAGACTTTCATGTAGGGATGAGAGTAACAGTAGCCCAAATGTGTCAGTTAAGCATTCAGGCAAACTTTCTAGATTAAATTAGGATAGCCCAAGAAGACAATACAGATGAAGAATTCCAAAAATCAAAAGATAAAGCCCAAAGGAATGAACTACCAAATTTTCTATCAACTACAGGTGATATTTTAAGGTATCAGAATAGAATAGTGCTTCCTAAAATAACTGCCGTGATATTGAAGGTATTAGATGAAGTGCATTATTCACCCTTGTAGCACTAAGATGTCATGGCTTGACATCTTACTATTGGTGGGCTAGAATTAGAAATGATATAACCAAATGTGTGGCTAAGTGTTTAATATGTCAGAGAGTAAAAGCAAAATACTACAGGCTGAGTGGCGTATTATAGCCTATTGAAATCCCTAAATTGAAATGGACTAACATAACTATGGATTTTAGCACAGTGTTGCCAAAAACGATAGTGGAATTTCATAGTATTTGGATGATTGTGGATAGATTAACTAAAGTAGCTCATTTCATCCCAGTGAAAATCACTTTTATTGCTGATAGGTATGCCTAGATCTATTTGAAACAGATTATAAGACTACATGGTATACCCAAAGTCATTATTTTAGATCATGGATTAATGTTTAGTTTTAAATTTGGGAAGGCATTGCATAAGGTGATGGGAACTTGTTTAGACTTTAGCAGTATATATCACCATCAAACAGATGGAAAGACTTAAAAGGGTGAATCAGCAGTTCAAAGACATGCTTAGGGCGTGTGTTCTTGAGTGGGGTAAGGTTTAGAGCTAGTATTTAACTCTAGTTAAATTTGCTTATAATAACAGTTATCATTCTAGTATTTAAATGGCTCCTTTTGAAGCTTTATATAGATGTAAATGTAGATCCCCCATGTATTGGACTAAGATAGGAGAGCATGCCTTATTGGGACTACAGATGATTGCAAATACAGTAGAGAAGGTGGCCCAAATAAGAGAAAAGATCCAGATTGCAAGATCACAACAGAAGAACTATGCTATTATACGAAGGCGTGACTTGGAAATTTAGGTGGGAGATAAAGTTTTCTTAAAGTTGTCTGCGATGAAAGGAATGATACGATTTGGCACAAAAGGAAACTTGAGCCCGATTTATATTGGCCCTTATAAGATTTTGGAATGGATTGACAAGGTAGCTTATCGAATTGCATTGCCACCCTCAAAGAATATGATCCATGATGTATTTCATGTGTCATCATTAAGAAAATATGAACTAGATCCTTCAAACGTATTGGCACTAGAAGAAATATAAGTAGGAGGTAATTTGCAATATAAAGAAAGACCAATTCATATTTTGGACAGTAAAGAAAAGCAACTGCAAAATAAGGTAATCTGCCTTACAAAAGTACAATGGAGCCATCATAGAGAAGAGGAAGCGACTTGGGAACTTGAAGATATGATACAAGCTCAATTATAACGCCCTGCACTCCCATCTTAGGCGTTTTAACCATGCCATCCTGGGGCCAATGCGAGACGCTACCATCTTATATTCCAGAGAAGAATCTTATCAAAAAATTGATAATCTCCCCTGAAATGTAAGGCATTTGCACCTGATATACATGTATAATATCACATACCATTAATAATCATGAAATATAAAACATCAATTACATTTAAATACTAAACACCAAACCCATACTCATAGCTCAGCCCAAAATCAGTTTAGGGTTATGATGGCAATCACACAACTACAATTACAAATATATCACCATGACATGCCTACATTATACAATGTACATCATTTTAATCTTATTACAAAAATTTAATTACGTTTTTAATTTAGAAAAATGTAATATGAAGGGAATCCAATCCCAATTTACCATTTTATAATTAAAATGTCTTCAAATCTGGATTAATAGCCCCAATCCCTAGTTGGGATTCTTCACCTATCCTGTCAACTAAAAAAATATTAAGAAGGGGTGAGTTCAAGAAAACTTAGTAAGTAGGTGTATAACAAAACATAAACAACAAGAGGGATCCATTACGCATCCCAAAAGTATATTCAACACGAACACAATCTCAATTTTTTGTTTTTATGCCATCTAGGCATAAATACATCAAGTGCAACTTATAGTTGGACATATCAAGTCATAATCCTGATATTACAAGAATACTATATAATCCAAGAAATATTACATTACATAGCAATTTAATACATAATTACATCACATCATAACACATCCAATTTATACATCTTGGGATCTTCACTACTCCCAATTCACATATGCATTCACAATACCATATAACAATTCCTGGGATACTCACCATCCCAAACATTCTACACTTATATGCATACTTTACAAACCCAAGGATCATGGGAAGGATCATGGGATAACCATTATCTCCATTTACTCATACATGTTTACATGCATAAATATGGAATCCATCTTAGTCCATATAGAAGAATCATGAGAATACATCTCAATGTTTAATACATCTACATAAATACATAATAAACAACAATTCATGGGATATCCACTATCCTTAATAATCACACCTACTTACCTTAAAGTAGTACAGTTTTATAAGCCTTCAATCTTAGCTTCAATTCAATTGTTGAAGTTCAACATCCTTACCCCATGGGTCCTACATACATAGCAATTTAATTTACACATAATTTTTCCATGAAAACATTTCATCATGCATTTACATCTACTCACAATCTGTTTTCCCATATAATTAACACTTCAACCCCATCATAATCAACATATTTAATGGTTAATTGAATAACATAAATCATACAATTCTATCCCACCTTCAAACAGCCCATTCATTTAGACATTTTGTCAGACACAAAACATGCAATTCTAAATTGTGTAGTTTAGCAACATAGCATAGATGAACTTCATTTCCTTTCTCATGTATATAATTTCTAACATAATCATCACCATAATTATATATAATCATGCTAATTTGGCCACAAAATTATTTTAAAACAACCCTTGCATCATTGCATTCTGAAACAACCCTCACTTAAACTTTTCCACAAACAAGTTTTAGAAATTACTTGAAGCTTAATTCCCATCCATTCTAACTAATCTCTAACCTGATTAGCATTGTGAAAACACCATTTAATCAGTAATTAATAAAGATTCATGCCCAAATAGATTAAGTAATTAAGTTCATGCCGCAAACAGTCCGTTCTTGCATTTTAACATACATCTTGCTTCTTGACAAACATCTTAAACATACATGCCTGAAATTCAATTTTTTCATCTTCCCTAAACTATTCTTTAGCATAAAATTAACCATTATTTAATGATTAATTACCTCTAAATATATTATTAACTTTAATCATGTCCAAATAGTTAGTGTTTTAAGGCTTTATGTTGCAACTTCTCTTTTTGACATTTAAACAAACATAAAGCATGCATATGTTCAATATAAAATGTTTTCATTAATATTAAGCTATAAATCATTATAAATTAGCATCCAATAGTTAAATATTATCATCCCTTGATAACGAAATTCATTTAAATAGATCATGATAGCCAAATCAACGTCCAAATCATGCATCTCCGCCCTCCATCATGTCATTCTTGCTGTCCACTTTTGTGGATAGCAATATGGTCCTTTAATCATACCCAAATCATCTTATTTACCCTCCTAATTTTATCACAATCCATTCCACCATCTTTTTCCTAAAATTTCAGTAGGGTTTCCATCCCTAATCATCCCCAAATGATCAACAAAATGGCCTAATCGTGCATATGCCAAAAATTGAGTTGGGGAAATGAGTTTGCCTCCACTCTTTTGATGAAAGCAAACTCTTCCTTTACTTCTCCTCTCAAATAAGCAAGGTCTATTACATATCGAAAACTTCTTGTTGAGTAATAACATCCCAAAGGATAAAAATGGGGTGGAAATGATCTCTCCTTTGCTTGAGAATTTTCCCCAAGCAATTTCATTGGGATTTGATGGAAGATGGGGCATGGGAGAAATGGCTTGCTTGTTCTCCCTAGTTGGGCATGAGAAGAGAGGGAGAAAATGGGGTGGGCATGTCTCTTGCTTAAGGTTATTTAGGTTTATACTTGGTGCTCCACAAGGATATGCCACACTATGCAAGCACAACTCTATTTAATCTCATCCTTAATTTTTCACTAGATACAGCCTCAATACTTGGAGTATATCTTTTTCATATGATATCTAAATGACAAGATTTTTCATTCATTGAAAATATAACTTTAAGATTTACAACTTTTATGTTAGCAAAATTTTCTAAATCATCCCACAAGTATGCCAAAAAAATTAATTAAAGTGGCTGAATAATTCACACCATTACTTTTTAGCAGTTTAGAATAGTCTCGCTGTTTGGATCATAATTTCTTCATCCGATATCAAAATTATGTGATTATTATTTAGTTGGAAAGATGATTTCAAAATATATAATTTTATGTTGAACACTTATTCTAATTCATCCATTATCTATGGCAAAAACAAATTAACACAAATGACCCATTTTCCAAATTTAACATTTTCTTAAAATACACTTATACAGTTTTAAGTCTTTCTCAATCTTTCCTTTATTCAATTTCATTTCTTTCCATTAATTTTCATATGATTTTAATACATAATTTGTACCCATAAAATTTAATAACTTTCTTACATAATTAAAATGACATCATGTAATTATTAAAACATATACACATTAATTTTAATCTTAAATTATGCATCATGTTAAAAACTTTTCTAAACTTCTTATGCCTTTACTCATGCATTAAAACTATAATTTCTCCCATTAAGTAATCATTAAATACCCAACATTTGGTTTTATCAACTGTAATTTAATCATAACATTATTTTCACATGGGCATATTAAATTCAGCATGCGCCATTTTATATTGAATTTCACAAAATTTCCAACTCCAAATTAAAATTTCAATTTTACTCACTGTATAAAATTTAGAATAACTACTTTTTAATAATAATCTATAATTTAATACCACCAGGTGTTACAAACCACCCACCTTACAAAAAGTTTCATCTTTGAAACTTTAGATATCACTCTATAAACCAAAATATCATTTATGCTACGCTTCCGCCATGCACTTTGATATTCAAAAGCAATTAAATATACATAAAAGCAATTAAATATACATGTCACTAGTCTATTATAACTAATTTATGTCTTCCAGATTTGTATATTTATAATACACTGCACAAGGGTGCTTTTACTGATCATATGATCTAAGTCATACTTGAATGATGTAATTGACCCAATCTAGGATCATACACAGTCGTACTCAAGGAATATACATGCAGCTAGCCAACTCGGGGTGCATACACATGATGCATACTATATCACATACATGGCACATTTGTGTGCTCATAACATGTCCATCACATTATATATATATATATATATATATATATATATTTAAGCAACATCAAGATAATGCTTATGATGCAATGCTCATGATGCACACTGCTACACACTCTAGCCTAGGGCATCTTTACTAGGAACCTCACCGGCATCATAAATTTGTCCCTTCCGGGGCTGGGTATCCTTACAAGGAACCTCCCATTATACCATCCACACCAATTAAGCCATCTAGGCCAATCATTAAGCAATGCTTGGCCATGCTGGCTGCCCACACAACCCCTCACAATAACCGATGGTTTTCACAAGCTAACCACTAACTCACTGGTTTCCAAGCTTACCAACAAACTTATACAATGGTGGTTTTCATGAGCTTACCACCAACTCTCATTACTTAATCATACAATAAAATCAAATGTCATTTCCATCCAAGCGTCACATTTCACATATATCATAATTCACAACAATACATCATTCATAATATCTCAAGCTCATAGCCAAATACAATGTCAAACATATGAGAGAATACATAATTTCATCAATCTCATTATCAGTTAACACAACTCAAATAAATAATGACAACATCCATTATCCATCAACATAATCATGGCAAATATGTTAATTCATTCGATTGACATGTTCACAAGTAAAATTATTTAGTCATGCATATAAATTCAATCAGTTATGCCAAAGCAATGCCATATCAACAATATTTCAATTAACAAAATCAATCAAATCAATACATAATAAAACACCACATTACCTTAACATATCAGCTATGTCAATGCTATCTCAGCATTACAATCAATCACAATCATGAATCCATCAAACATCACTCACCAAATTCATGCCACAACATACCATGTCTCATCAAGGCAATCCAACAACCAACCAAATTTACATCACTTCTTATTTTAAGGAATCCAATGATTCCACTACAAGCAAACAAACAACTAAACTCAATTTCAGTTTTCTAACACCTATACATGAAACTTCACAATTTCATTTATTCAACACACACTATGTAACATGAAATTTAAATATTCCATGTCAAATATACTGTAAAGAATAATATATTAACCTTCCCATTTGATGCACATATGGACGCTACCACATTTTTGCTGCACCACTCTAATTATAGTAAATATATCACTAATATCAATATTCATTTCAATCATAATTGTGCTATCACAACACTATCATAGTCATTTCCTATGGATATCATCCATACATAATCATATCAAGTCACAACGACTATATACATTACCTATGCATGACCATTTCACCTCCTAATTATCATTTACATGCCCTCTATTTCCATTCTCACACCTTCTTATTATTCTAACACAATTATTTTTATATATTCTTGGCATGTCACTTCTTATCTCTATCTAACAACCATTGTCATCATAACTTGGGCTTATCCTATCAAATACCTACTCAGCTCTGATGCCACCTGTAATGCCCAGCACTCCCACCTTAGGCGTTTTAACCACACCATCCCGGGGCCGATGTGAGACGCTACCATCTTATATTCCAGAGACGAACCTTATCAAAAATTTGATAGTCTCTCCTGAAATATAAGGCATTTGTACCTGATATACATGTGTAATGTCACATACCATTAATAATCATAAAATATAAAACATCAATTACATTTAAATACTACACACCGAATCCATACTCATAGCTCCTCCCAAAATCGGAACCGGGTCATGATGACAATCACACAACTACAATTACAAATATATCACTATGACATGCCTACGCTATATAATATACATCATTTTAATTTTATTATAAAAATTTAATTACGCTTTTAATTTACAAAAATGTAATATGAAGGGAATCCAATTCCAATTTACCATTTTATAATTAAAATGTCTTCAAATCTAGATTAACAACCACAATTTGTAGTTAGAATTCTTTACTTGTCCTGTCAGCTAAAAAAATATTAAGAAGGGGAGAGTTAGGGAAAACTCAGTAAGTAGGTGTATAACAAAACGTAAACAACAAGAGGGATCCATTACGCATCCCAAAAGTATATTCAGCACAAATACGATCTTAATTTTTTATTTTTAAGCCATCTAGGCATAAATACATCAAGTGCAACTTATAGTTGAACATATCAAGTCACAATCTTGATATTACAAGAATACTATATAATCCAAGAAATACTGCATTACATAGCGATTTAATACATAATTACATCACATCATAACACATCCAATGCATACATCTTGGGATCTTCACTACTCCTAATTCAAATATGCATTCACAATACCATATAACAATTCCTGGGATATTCACGATCCTAAACATTCTACACTTATGCGCATACTTTACAAACACAAGGATCATGGGATAACCATTATCTCCATTCACTCATACATGTTTACATGCATAAACATGGAATACATCTTAGTCCATATAGAAGAATCATGAGAATACATCTTAATATTTAACACATCTACATAAATACATGATAAACAACAATTCATGGGATATCCACTATCCCTAACAATCATTTCATCGAAGCTCGTTTACAAACATATGGGATAGACACTATCCCCATGCATTTTAAACATTCATACATTGAAAATAATCACACTTATTTACCTTAAAGTAGAACACTTTCATAAGCTTTCAATCTTAGCCTTCAATTCAATTGTTTATGGTTCAACATCCTTGCCCCATGGGTCCTACATAGCAATTCAATTTACACATAATTTTTCCATGAAAACATTTCATCATGCATTTACATCTACTCACAATCTGTTTTCCCATATAATTAACACTTTAGCGCCATCATAATCAACATACCTAATGGTTAATTTAATAACACAAGTCATGCAATTCCATCCCACCTGCAAATAGCCCATTCATTTAGACATTTTGTCAGACACAAAAAATGCATTTCTAAATTGTATAGTTTAGCAATATAATATAGATGAACTTCATGTCCTTTCTTATACATTTAATTTCATCACCATAATTACATCATTATCATACTAATTTGGCCACAAAATTAATTTAAAATAACCCTTGCATCATTGCATTCAGAAACAACCCTCACTTAAACGTTTCCACAAACAAGTTGTAGACATGACTTGAAGCTTAATTCCCATCCATTCTAACT
>JAYJMB010088803.1:0-18849 GCA_036873735.1 Pouteria campechiana | reverse complement strand
TAATTTATAGTCATATCAATGTAATATTGCAGTGTGAGGTGTATGGTGTATTTGGAATGAAAATTGTATAGTGGTGTGGTGGATTTATTGTCATCATGATGCAGCCGCGGTTTTGGGGGATCCTGTTGAGTTATAAGGATGTTGTGTGGATGACTGGAGAAATAGTAGAGTGTATCATTTTTACTTTTATGAATTATAATGAAAAAAATGTATCATAATATGTGAAGAATGGTTGTACCTAGGTGGACAGCCCTATTTTCAAGGGAGACTCTATCCAATTTTCTGTAGAAATTAGGTCAAAAAAATATAAATTAAAGCAACCCAACTTGGAGGTGGGAAAATCATGGTATGATCATGTGGATGTATGGTGTAAAATGGAGTAATGGCCCTAGGAGGGTGGGGTGTTACACAAATCTAGTAAAAATATTTTTCTTCAAGAATTTGATCACCACCCGAGCATCATTTGTTGGCATTGCTACAGCTTTTACCCATTTAGACATATACTCTATAGCTACCAAAATATACTTATAGCCAAAAGAAGAGGGAAATGGTCCTATGAAATCAATACCCCTAACATCAAATAATTCACACACAAGAATGTTGTTTAAAGGCATCTCACTTCTCTTAAAGATATTTCCCATCATCTATTATATGAAAGTACATGGGTGTGAGCATCTTTGAAAATTGTTGGCCAATAAAAACTAGATTACAAAACCTTAGTTACAGTTTTAGTAGGACTGAAATGCCCACCTCCCTCTCCATCATGATAATGGTGTAGAATACTTACCATTTCCTCCTCTGGTACACATCTCCTTATAACCTAGTTTGGCACAAACTTTAAACAGAAAATGTCCTTTCCAAAGATAATGTTTAACATTAGAAAAGAACTTTTTTCCTTTGTTGATATGATATGTCAGGGGTAGAAAATTACTTGCTAAATAATTCACAAAATCAGTAAACCATGGTATTTGTTTGGAGTTGACATGAAATATATGCTCATGAGGAAATTCTTTTAGAATTAGAGTTTCCTCCTCTTTTCTAGTTGAAATTCTGGACAAGTGATCTACAATTATGTTCTTAGTTTCCTTCTTATCCTTGATCTCTAGATCAAATTCTTGCAACAAGAGAATCCACCTAATCAATTTAGGCTTACTTCTTTCTTTGTAAGCAAATATTTCAGAGTTGAAGTCAAAATAAACAATCGCTTTTGAACCAATTAAGTAAGAATGAAATTTATCAAAAGCAAAAGCAATTGCCAAAAGTTCCTTTTCTATTGTTAAATAATTCAATTGAGCTGCTGATAAGGTCTTACTAGCATAGAAAATGGTTTGAAATTTTCTCCCTTTTGTTATCCTAAGGTAGCTCCTATGGAAATATCACTTGCATCACACATTAGCTCAAAAGGTAGATCCCACTCTATTACTGCCATGATTGGTGTTGAAACCAATTTCTCCTTCAAAGTTTTAAAGGCCTGAAAGCAATCATCTGAAAAGTTAAATGGCACATCCTTAACTAAGAGGTTAGAGAGGAGTTTAGCAATTTTTGAAAAGTCCTTGATAAACCATCTATAAAATCCTGCATGCCCTAAAAATCCTCTAATAAGTTTAATAGATGTGGGTGGAGGCAATTTTTCAATGACCTCCACTTTGGCATGATCAACTTCTATTCCTTTTTCTAAAATCATGTGTCCAAGCATCTATCCCTTCCTGCACCATAAAATGACACTTCTTGCAATTCAAAATAAGGTTAGTCTTCTCACATCTTTGCAACACCAAAGCCAAATTATGCAAACATGAATCAAATAATGAGCCAAAAATAGAAAACATATCCATGAAAATCTCAATGTATTCCTCAACCATATCAGAAAAAGTGGCCATCATACATCTTTGAAAAGTGGCTGGTGCATTACAAAGACCAAAGGGCATTCTCCTAAAAGCAAAAGTGCCATATGGACAAGTGAATGTGGTTTTCTCTTGATCTTTTAGTGTAATGAGAATTTGATTATAACTTAAATAACCATCCAAAAAGTAATAGAATTCATGTCCAGCAAGTCTTTCCAACATCTGATCAATAAATGGTAAAGGGAACTGATCTTTTCTAATGTCATCATTTAATTTCCAGTAATCAATACATACATGCCATCTAGTAACTGTTCTAGTTGGAATCAATTCATCATTATCATTTTTCTAAACAATTATGCCTCCCTTCTTTGGTACAACTTGCATAGGGCTCACCCAGGGATTATCATAAATAGGATAGATGATTCCTGCATCAAGTAGCTTGATCACTTCCTTTCACCACTTCTTGCATCTTTAGGTTCAAATGCCTCTGATGTCGGATGGTGGGTTTATATTGCTCCTCCATTAGAATTTTATGCATGCAATGTGAAGGGTTGATTACTTTGATGTCTGCGATTTTCAATCCAATTACGCCCTTATGCTCTCTCAATACTCTTAGTATTTTCTCCTCCATCATATCTATCAAAGAAGAAGAAATAATCAATGGCAGAGAAGAAACTTTATCTAAGCATATTTTAAATGAGAAGATAAAGGTTTGAGTTCAAGAATAGGAGTTTCTTGAATAGATGGCTTAAGCCTTTTGTTGATTTTCCCAGCTCCTCAAATCTTGATGATTATTGCTTTGAGTAAGGTGGGTTTGCCTCCATAAACTTTTCACTATGCTCTATATCCTCTCTCTCAGTTTCTTTGTTGATTGGTTGAGTCAAGCATGCTTCAAGTGGATCGTTAACAAAACTTTTCTGAAAAATTTTGTTTACCAATTTGTCAATAGATTCAACAGCAAAACAAGAATTAGCATCCAAAGAATATTTCATTGCTTCAAAAATATTAAAGGTAACTTGATCATCTTGAACCCCAAGAATTAATTTTCCCTGTTGAACATCAATAAGAGTTCTTCTTGTTGCTAGGAAGGGCCTACCCAAGATAAGTGGTACCTCCCTATCTTTTTCCATGCCCAAAACTATGAAATCAATAGGAAAAATGAACTTATCAACCTTTACCAACACATCTTCCAAAATACCCCTTAGATGTTTAATCGAACAATTAGCAAGTTGAAGTAATATTGTAGTTGTTTTGACCTCTCCCAATCCTAATTTTCTAAAAATAGAGAAAGGCATTAAGTTGATACTTGCACCCAAATCACACAATGCCTTTTAAAAATATGAATCATCAATAGTACAAGGGATAGTGAAACTCCTTGGATCTTTCATCTTTTGTGGCAGTTTCTTTTGCAGAATGGGTAAAAATTCCTCATTCAACTTCACAGTTTCATAATCGTCCAACTTCCTTTTGTTTGCTAAGATCTCCTTCAAAAATTTTGCATAGCTAGGCATCTGCAAAAGGAATGTCAATACGTAATTTTTTAAATACATCCAAAAATTTAGAGAACTGCTTATCTATCATATGCTGTTGAAGTGATTGAGGATAAGGGATTGGAAGCACATATGGCTTGGGATTATCTAGAAAAAGTGTGCTTTTGCTTGCCTCTTATGGTTGTTCAGTACCTTCCTCTTCTCTTTCTTTAGGAGTTAGTTATTCTACAGTTTTCTCTTCCCACTTGCTTTTCACTTCTTAGGGTTATAGCTTTTACCTTTTCAATTAGATTTTTCTCTATGTTGCTAGGTAAATAACCCTACTGTCTTCCTAAGTACATGTTTACTAGTTGTCCTACCTACATCTCTAGATATTTGATTGAGGCCTCTTGATTTTGAAACCTCATTTCTGTGTTGTTCATGAAGTCTTGAGTGTTGTTCATGAAGTTTTGAGTGTTTCTAACAAATTTGTTAACAATATCATCCAAATTAGATTTTCTCTCTTCTAGTTGCTTGAATCCTGGTGGTGGCCTTACTGCATTCTGATTGCTCCATGATAAATTTGGATGATTTTGACACCCTGGATTGTAAGTGTTTCTATAGGGATTGTTCTGTGTTCTGTTGAAATTACTAACAAAGTTAGCATTCTCACTAGATTGTGCAAAAGTGTTACATACCTGACAATCCATGCTAGCATGTCCTCCACCACAAAAATCATAAGTCACTTTCTAAATTTTCATTGCTAAAGCATTCATGTTATCTATCTTCCTATTCAATGCTTCAAATTATGTAGTGAGCATAGTGAGACCATCCACTTTATGTACTTCTACTGGTCTTCTCATTGGTAGCCTCTTAATAGGCCATTAATAGCTGTTGGATGTCATCTCCTCCAATAGTTTGTAAGCTTCTTCTGGCATTTTGTTATTCAATGATCCTCCTGCAGTTGCATCAATCATAGAACAAGAATTTGGACTAGTGCCATTATAAAACGTTTGTACTTGCATCCATATGGGTGGTCCATGATGTGGGCATCTCTTCAATAAGTCTTTAAATCTCTCCCATGCCTCATATAGTGATTTATTGTCCATCTATATGAAAGCTGTAATATTTTTAAGCATCTTAGCATATTTTGAAGGAGGAAAAAACTTACCTAGGAACTTCTGTGCCATAGCAGCCCAAGTGGTGATTAAACCTACAGGAAGAGAAGAAAGCCAACTTTTAACTTTGTCTTTTCGACAAAATGAAAATAATCTCAACCTAATTGCATCATTAGAGACTCCATGATATTTAATTGTATCACAGATTTGAAGAAAAGCATCTAAGTGGTTGTTTGGATCATTGCTTTAAAGTCCACTGAATTGCATAGATTGTTGAAGCATATGAATAAGAGATGGCTTAATCTCAAAATTATTTTGCTTGAACTATAGGTCTTCTTATGCATGATGTTTTTCACTAAATAGTTGGAGCAACATAATCTCTCAAATGCATGAGTGAATTTTCAGCTATAGCCGCTCTAGCTACACCTATTTCTTCTTTTCAGTCAGAATCGATTATTCTCTCAATCTTCTTCTGTAGGTACGATCAATTTTGAGTCAAATTTAGTTAGATTACCTTGTCGACTTTGTACCATACACTACTTTTTGCAAAAATAATAGTAACAAATTAAATGGAGAATTCAAAAGAAACAATAACAAAGAATCAAACTAAACATATAAACTAGTACTAAGTAGAAAAGAAAAACCAAAGTAATACCAATCTTGATCAGTATTGATATTAATATATAACTCATTGCCTTCCCCGATAATGGTGCCAAAACTTGTTGGCTCTCATGCAAGTACACATGATCACAATTAATATAGAATAGGTGAGTTGAGTATCGTTCCTATGAGGAAGTATGTTATTATATGTTAACTACCAAACTTGTACCAAATCTATTTGATTAAGTCAATTGTTGCAATTGTTATAAAAACAAAACTTGAACAAAATAATGAAAATAAAAAATCACAAGAACAAAAGAAGAAAGATCAATGGATGGAATATCTAGGGGTTCAACTTCACCTAGCAAATCTACTTGTATTGATGAATTGCATTGAGTAAATTATCATTCCTCTCATTATCAATCAGATGCACTAAAGTATCTACCACCCTTTCTCAAGTGTTATGATAGGTGTGCCTATTGAAGTGATTTACTATATCTGCATGTAAATCCAAATCAATAAACCTACTTAGCTTAAGCATCTAGGTGTAATATATGTGCTCACAAGGTCATACTCATACGAATTGTACATGTACAATGGCTATCTCTAGACTTCATTGCATCATATATTTTTCAATTCAAGAGTCTATTCCTAATTCACCTCTCTCGAGTATAAATTAAGAATCTTAATTTATGCACATGATAGCTAAGCACATACACGCATTAAGTTTAGAAAAGAAGAAATAATAAGGAAAAAGATAATTTAATTCAAAAATCAAACATCAACACAAATTTCATTGCTATGATCCATTTAACCCTAGATAAAAGAAATTTAGAACATCATATTTGAATTAAAACCAACTGAGTAATTGATAAACATCATCATGATCCAAATTTGAATGTTGATTCAAAAATAATAGATGAACTATAAAAAAAAATAAAAACAAAATATGAAAGTTGTAGCAGCTTTCTCCAAAGATCTTCTTGCTCTAAGCTCTTCTCCTCATCCAACTCTCTCTGCCCTTGTGTTTGTCCTAGATGTCCTTGAATAACCCAAGCAGTAGGATTTTAGTAGAACTCCTCCATGAACTATAATTTCTCTATGCATAGAGATCTTCTTCTAATAATAACTCAATATTTCCCAACGAAAATATAGCTTCCAAAGCATTGCAATGCAAGTTCTAAAAATAACTGAGTTTTTGCACATCCTAGGTTCTAAAAGTTGTAACATATCTTGCACCTAAAAATCTACTTTCAATAATAACTTCATAATCCTCATGTCTCAGACTCTAAGATTTGCAACATCTAATGTATGGAAATTAGCTTCTCAAAATAACTCAATTTATCCACTTCAAAATATTTTACAATTCTACAACTTCTAAGACTAACAAGTGCTGCAACATTCAACTTCTATTTGCAATTTTTTCTCTCTAAAATACTCTAAAATCTTCAAAACTAACATCTAAAAGTTGCTGCTAAAAAATCTTTCTGAAGTTTTAGATATTTCTTTCTTGTTAAGCTACTTTAGAAATTCTGAAGATTGAGCTTCATAAATTCTTCATAAATTTTGACATTAATATTTCAAGCTTCAGAACCCCTTTAAAATTGTTGACATTCATATTTCAAGCTTCAGAATTCCTTTAGAACTTCTAACATTAATATTTCAAACTTCAGAACTTCTTCAAAATTTTTGACAGTTTAGTGCAGTTTTAGTATTTTGCTCATAACTTTTTCATATGAACTCTAAAGTATGTGATTCCATTGGATAGATAATTATAAGGGATACGTCTTTCATATTGATCACGTTTTCTGAATCAGCCTCTATGATAAGTCATTAGAGCTCATAAGTGATGCCTTTGATAACTTCTGAAATTAATGTATCAGAAGTTTTGGTGGGCACTGTTTTGGATATAACTTTCTCATTTGAACTTAAAATCATATTATTCTTAATGAATTGCAAAGATAACTTTATGATATAAAACTTTCATGTTGAACATGATTTCCAAATCATCCTTAAAAAATGCCAAAATTGGACCACAAATGATACCATGTTCTGTACATAAAAAAATTCTGTCTGTGGGATTAAAGTCTGAGACAGTTACAATGTTTTGGCCATAACTTTAATATTTCGATTCAAGATCCTATGATTTTGATTTGTTGGATAGATAACTTTAAAGGCTAAAACTTCTATGTTGACCACTTGAGCTGAATTTGTCTTCATCTATACCCAAAATGGTCTCCAAGTAATGCAAAGTTTCATTACATCAGATGCCATGGAGCTCAAATTCTCTGACTGCCCAAGTCCATTTCAAAACTTTTGACATACTTCTGAAATTAAATTTAGAACTTTTGACATAATTTTGAAGTTACCTTTAGAATTTCTAGCCTTAATATTTTACTACTTTTGAATCTTCATTTTTTAGCTACTTGTTCATTATCCAAACTCCATTATTTTTCTCTTTTCTCCACCTTGACGTCTTCCATAATTCCTTTCATTTCTTGCATCTAGTTATCTTCAATTAGACATAATAAATCATCATAGAATTCACTTCAAGTACTAACCAAATTAAGTATAGATTTACTGGAACATGCTTATAAATCTTTAAATTTACATAAAAAGAGGGTCCAAAACATATGTGAATTTAGGCATTAAAACATGATATATTATGAACTCATCATTGGCAACCACATTCAATGTGGGTCATTGGCCAGGGGAGGGTTTTCACTTATAAGGCAGTGAGAGAGAGCAAGGAGAAATAGAGAAAGAGACAGAGAGATAGAGAGAGCAACAGGAGCACTGGAGAGAGGTAAGAGAAAAGAAAGAAGAAGTTAAGGTAAGTAGGTTATGCCTAAGTTTCTGTCAATCCAATCCGTTGAACAATTATATTTCATATGTATTATACTATCATGAGAATTTGGTAGCATTTAGACATAGAATCATGGTTTAATTGGTGGAGTTTTCTATCTGATGAAAAAGAAACGTTATTAGATTTTTAAATAGTTGAAAGATTTTAATATCACTTATACATCTTGAAATGAACCTCTCATGATGTAGAATGAATCTTATGGTTTGGATTCAAGGGATATAGTGTATATATGCTGAAAATAAAAATGAAAATTTGGATGCTATGAGCAGTAATTTTGAATAGTACATGTACAGTAATTGTTAACAGTGTATTTGAATAGTAAATCATGAATAGTGAATAGTGAATAGTAAATAATGAATAATATGGTGAATAGTGAACAATGAATGTTGAATAGTAAAGTTAAAAATCCTTTTTCCCTTGCAGGAGACTAGCTATTTTTGAAAGAAAGAAATTCATATTGCTTGAAGTTTGAAATATTTGGCATTGGGAAGGTGTAAGAAAGTCTTGGAAGGAAAGGGTTTAGTGTAGAAGCTTAAATCCTTAGATTTTAGATAAGTAGGAAATGATTTTCTAAATTCATACAAATTTCTTTTCCCATTTACATGATTTTTATGCACTATGTTTGGGCCATGTCAAATTCATGATAGATTTATGCTTTGAATTCTTGGTTTGAATGGTTTGAATGAGGCTTTATTATATTGAGCATGCTTTACATGTTTTCCCCATATTTTCTTTTGTGATTTATTGTTTTGTGAATTTTGACTTTTATGCATTATGTTTGGGCCATGTCAAATTCATGATGAATTTATGCTTTGAATTCATGGTTTGAATAGTTTGAATGGGGCTTTATTATATTAAGCATGCTTTATATGTTTCCCCCATATTTTCTCTTGTGATTTATCGTTTTGTGAACTTTGCCCCACATGTGTTTAATGGAATGCAAATGTGAAGGATATGTATTCTTTATTAACCTTGTTGGATGAGTCAAGAGCATGCATGACATGTTAAAGTATTGGAAACACAATTGTGTATTAGTAATGTTGCATGATGCATGAAATGGGCCTTCGGCCACATGTGATAGATGATACATGGTATGACATTTGGTATGCATCATGCAAGATGACATGGGTGATTGAGATGTGCACATAATGATGATGGGGCAGTTTGCCCAGCCTCTATAATTGTAATAACCCGGGGCTCTAGTGCACTATTGTCCACTTTGGGGATGTGATATCCCATATTGCATAGGTGAGGGAGGGAGTCCTGGGCTAAATATGTGGGGCTCGGTTTTAAAGGTGTACCCCATGTTGGGAGTACAGGATAGGCCCGCCGCTACGCCATGGTTGTGTATGTGTGTGTGGACAAATCCTTGAGGTCAATGGGGAGGCTCCTGGTAAGGATGCCCTAGGGCCAAAGAGGACAATAGTACATGAGTACCTCTTTTTGGGCGGGTGTACATGACGGGCTCAGTGAGGTCCTTATAAGGATGCATCAAGACAAAACCGTGCGGGTGTGTGCCCAAAGCGGACAATAGTGCACTAGAGCCCCGGGTTGTTACAGTTGGTATTAGAGCCGACTCCTAATAGTCTGCAGGGGTGTGTGCCATGAGGTCATGGCAGCCCTGAGGAGGGGTGGATGTGATATCCCACATTGCCTGGGTGAGTGAGGAAGTCCTGGGCTAAATATGTGGGGCTCGGTTGTGAAGGTGTACCCCATGTTGGGAGTACAGGACGGGCCCGCCGCTGCACCATGGTTGTGTATGTGTGTGTGGACAAATCCCTGAGGTCGATGGGGAGGCTCCTGGTAAGGATGCCCTAGGGCCAAAGAGGATAATAGTACATGAGTACCCCATTATGGGCGGGTGTACATGATGGGCTCGGTAAGATTCCTTGTAAGGATGCATTAGGACAAAACCGTGCGGGCATGTGCCCAAAGCGAACAATAGTGCACTGGAGCCCCGGGTTATTACAGTTGGTATCAGGGCCGACTCCCAACAATCTACAGGGGTGTGTGCCATGAGGACATGGCAGCCCTGAGGAGGGGTGGATGTGATATCCCACATTGCCTGGGTGAGGGAGGGAGTCCTGGGCTAAATATGTGGGGCTCGATTGTGAAGGTGTACCCTGTGTTGAGAGTACAGGACGGGCCCTCCGCTACGCCATGGTTGCGTATGTGTGTGTGGACAAATCCTTAAGGTTGATGGGGAGGTTCTTGGTAAGGATGCCCTAGGGCCAAAGAGGACAATAGTACATGAGTACCCCATTTTGGGCGGGTGTACATGATTGGCTCGGTGAGGTTCCTTGTAAGGATCCATTAGGACAAAACCGTGTGGACGTGTGCCTGAAGCGGACAATAGTGCATTGGATCCCCGGGTTGTTACAGTTGGTATCAGAGCCGACTCCCAACAGTCTGCAGGGGTGTGTGCCATGAGCACATGGTTGCCCTGAGGAGGGGTGGATGTGATATCCCACATTGACTGGATGAGGGAGGGAGTCCTGGGCTAAATATGTGGGGCTCGGTTGTGAAGGTGTACCCCATGTTGGGAGTATAAGACGGGCCCGCCGATGCACCATGGTTGCATATGTGTGTGTGGACAAATCCTTGAGGTCGATGGGGAGGTTCGTGGTAAGGATGCTCTAGGGCCAAAGAGGACAATAGTACATGAGTACCCCATTTTGGGCAGGTGTACATGATGGGCTGAGTGAGGTTCCTTGTAAGGATGCATTGGGATAAAGCCATGCGAGCATGTGCCCAAAGTGGACAATAGTGCACTGGAGCCCCGAGTTGTTACAATAGCTAAGAGATGAGCCCAAATGGTTAGATATGGTGAGATGCACATAACCTGAGTAATAAGGGGTTTGATCGGGCAGGTATATGGCATGGGTATGAGATGCACATGATCTAAGTAATAAGGGTTTCAATTGGGCAGACATGTGGCATATTCGTATCTAGATTTATATTCCTAATATGATTTGAGAGTGTTTGTTCATACTACATAATTGTTGCTTGTGTGGGGCTATGTAGTAGCTCAAGATTCATGGACATAATATTAAGTTGGGTATGGTCATGGGATAGGTCAATGATTAGACTTAGTTAATATCTGTGATTTATGTAAAAATTGGTGTGAATTTATAACTATGTTTAACGTGATTAGCCAATGGGTAGATGAGTGATGGTTCAAGTATGACCAAAGAAAGCCATCTACTGCTTTTACTTACCTACGTACAGAGTTGCTTAACTCATCCTATTTTCAAATCTTAACAGGTTTACTTGAGGGAACCCAATCTCGGGTTAGAACTTCAGGTAAGGAGAATTGATGCAATTTAGTTAATTGTGTTATTTCATATGATATATATGAGTTTTGTGGACTTATGGAATGTTTATGATCATAATGTATCATTTTTGATATGTAGGACATGTCGTAATGGGTAATATTGATGAGATATTGTATGTACTAAAAGATGATATACTCTATTCAGTCATGTATTTACATTATGTATATACCTCATGGATTATGGCCATTAGTATGGTTGTAGTGATGTCGTTTGTGCTTGTGTAATCCCTACTCATTTAGTTGATCATGTGATTGTAAGGAGATAATCGATTGACTAGCAAGCGGTGCTCATTCTAGTTAATGTTGGTCGGCAGGGTGCTATAGAAGTGTTATCAAAGACAAAGCTTGAGACAAAGTGCTACAATGTAGCTGCTATAGTAAACTACTATAGGGAATCACTACAGTACTATCTAAGACAAAGCTAAAGATGAAGTGTCATCAAAGATGAATGCTCGAACAAAGTTTGCTACAGTAACCATCGAACAAACTATAGTGCCAAGCTATAGTACTTATAGACAAATTACTATGACGAATTGGTGGACAAATTGCTACAATGAGTTGCTTTAGTAATGCTACTACAGTACCCTCGGACAAACTTTTTGACCAAGCTAATTTGTCTAAAACTAACTTCAGAAAAATGATCATCTTTGCAACTGCTATAGTAAAAAATGACTGTTTTCAAATGAATCAGAGATTTAATGCTCTGCAGAAAGCTTTCAACGTTTGAGTAATTGTCTCCTTTTTTGTCAAGAATGAGGTTGTAGACTTTTCAACAAATTAAAGGTCAATCATAAGGTAATGCTTCCAATAGCAGAAATGAAGAATGGTCTTCTACATTAATGTTGCTCATCTACCTCCATTTTTGCATTCAATGAAACCCATCTTCTCCAACGGTCAGGTTTTTCAAAAAAGTTATTTAAAGAGTTGTGTTGGGACATTTCAAGAGTTGAAAAAGTAGAAGAAGATAAAGGATTGAGCTAAAAACTTCCACAATTCTTCATAATCCTTGGCCAAGAGCTTTAACCTTCATATCTTTCTCAAGAGCTTCAGCTTTCTAAATCTTTAAGGCCTCCTACTTCACACATTAAGGGAAGAGCTTCTGTAACACAAAGAGATGCTCAATTCTTCAATCTTCCCTTGTGCTTACATTGAGAAATTTGTAAAGTATGGTTAACCTTCATATTATTATATCAGTGTAATTGCCTTAAGCTGGTTGTGTGGACCAGGATCAAGAAGAGTTGTGACTATCTAAGTGTAGACAAGAGCTACATTATTTATGACCCCTATGCCCCCAAGAGCTAAAATCTAGAAGAGTGCTGGGAGCACAATATTTATGCCCCCTTAGAGCTAGAATCCATAAGAGTGCTGGGAGCACTATGGCCACTATCCCCCAAAGCTGGAATTTAGAAGAGTCCAGGGTGCACTATTATATTCCATTATATGAGATAGTGGAACCCAAGGCATAAAGAAAGCGTGCTCTTTGAAAAGCGAAGTAGGGAGGTTGCCGAAACCACTATAAAAATTCATGTTGTTTGTGTGTGTGCTATTTCTAATTGCTTGTGCTTTATTGCTTCATTATTCATTTCTTAATTGCATTGCACACAAGCCCGAAAAGATGGAAATTAATTTGATAGGGGTTAAGCAATAAATTTTATAAACATAATTCACCCCTCACCTCTTGGGTTAAGCCATCCTATAGGATCCAACAAGTGTGGTATTAGAGTAGGCTATGTAATCAATTGTAGTGATCCATTTGGCTATCCTAATGTTATCATCCTTTATGTTCTTAAAAGGATACTCCACCTCCCAACTTTCATACTTTGATGGAATAAGTTTCGCTCAATGGAAGAGGAGATTAGAAACTATTCTTATGGTCAATGATCTTGAGCTATGGAAGATTATTTTTATTGGCATAAGTGAGGATGAAGAGAGAGCTAGGCTAAAGAATATCAAGGTAATGCATGCCTTAGTACATGCTCTCTGCCCCACCATTTGCAACTTCTTCTTAACATGTAAAAGTGCAAGAGAAATGTTGGACAAGTTACAGACAATTTCTAAGGGGCAAACTGATTTGCACTCAAATTAAAGTAATGTTGCTATTAAGTTTAATTTGAGTGTAGGAAACCAAGTAGGAGAAAAGGAGGGAGTGCATCTTAAAGAAAAAAGAATTGTTGTGCCTCAAATTCAAATTGAAGAGGCCAAATTTACTGAGAAATCCTCTCAAGTTAAAGGGGAAGAATTTGAAAAGGAAGAAAAAGGAAAACAAAAAGGAGACTAACAATAAGGAAGACAAAGAAGAAGAAGACGAAGAAGAAGAAGAAGAAGAAGAAGAAGAAGAAGAGTTCTTCTTTCAAAGCCAAAAATGATGTTGTCTCATCAAGGAGTTATGAATTGAAGAAAAGGGAAGATGAAAGGAAAATCTACCAAGCTCCATCAAAAGAGAAATGGCTTCTTAACAATAGATTAAGAATAGTATATCTGATTAAGTCAAAGGCCAAGGAAGAAAGGTAAGTGCAGGCATGATTTTAAAACTCAAATGGTTTTATATTCTGTCATGATCTGTATTTACTATCTTCATTCATTTACCTCCAATATAGCTTCATGTGTACATAAAATAGAATTTTAATGTTTAGCATAGATTAAAAGAATCTAAATCAAATAAATTCATGATACAAAATGGAAACACAAATTGAGACAAAATTTTAAAGACACCCAGGGAAAAGGAAACATTTATATAAGAAGCAAATAGTTTAAGTAATGAATGATCTATTTAAAACAATGAAGTGTATTCTATTTTGCTAAGCAATATAAATTCATAATTTCATACTATTTATGGAAAAAAGGAATTATACTAATTAACTTGCCGCATAAAGCTCACATCTGCTTGATTTTACTAATGAAAGAAAAAAATGAAAGAGTCTCTCAAGTGTATGCAGGAAAAGCTTGAAAGGAGCACATGGAAGAAGGAGAATGATGAGAAATCAAAGTCATCTTCTCAATCTACAAACTTCAAGTGCTGAAATGAAAAGTCAAGATTGAAATCATCATTTATAAGCTCAAAAGCAGAAATTGTAAAAGCAAGTAACAAAAGAGATAAGTTTGCCAAACTTGATATGTATTTGATTGATAAGTACATTTCGCATAAATTGAAAAAGCAAGTGGCAAAAGAGATAAGTTTGCCAAACTTGATATAGATTTGATTGATAAGTACATTTAACATAAGCATTTCATTACTATATATTCTTGATGCTCTTGAAATGTACATTTAACTGCTTTGGATTTGAGTTGAATTGATTTCATTGATTTGAGCTAAATCAGTTTAAAATTTTTAAGTTAATGTGTAAAATGATTAATCGTTAATGTTATTATAGTCCCAAGGCATAAGTTAGGCCTATTTGGGAAACCTCATGGTTTAAGGTCTCGAATAAGTATTACATGCCTATTAATTCCTTCTATAACCATTATTAAGGCTTGAATTCCTAAGATTGAAATAATTAACAGAATAAATTAAATCTTGGTGCTTAAAAGTTATGTCATGAATTACTGCATCTTATCTATTATTCTTACTATTCATGACTAGAATGTTTGTAAGAATTTTTGAGCATACAAAACTTGTAATCATATAATGATAAAATTCAAATAATACGTGATGGTCTGTTTCATCCTAAGCTATTTTCTAAATCAGCCTTCTTATATGCCACAAACCAACTCAAAGTAATACCTTTTTGACAAAGTGAAATTTCAAACTAGTTTTAGTTACTTGAGATAGTTACAATGTTTTATTCATAATTTTCCCATCCAAAGTTAGAATTATATAATTCTTGATTCATTATAAAGATAACAATAAACGATAAAACTTTCATGTTGAACCCATATTACAAATATGACTTCATCAGCACCAGAATTTGCCTAAAAGGAATACCTTTTTCGAAATCTTCAATTTCTCTTTTTATAGCCTTTGATATCTAAAAGAAAAATAAACCTATGCTAAGTGCTTATTACATATCAAATGATGCGTTTGTAATACTTAAATAATTTTTTCATCATCATGTCAAAATTTGTTTATCATCATGATTAAATGAAAATCATTAAATAGTTATAAGGGGTAAAATAGGTTAGAAACTGAAAATTAGAAAACTCTAGGAATAACTATTTCTTAGTGAGCTACTTGAAAGATTGCAGACTAAGTAATCATGAATATGCTGCATTTCAGAAATCAAGGAGGAGAAAAAGGTCTATTTAGAAGCAAAGCAATGATCCAAGTCTGAAAATTGAAGAGAAAGATGGAAATATTCAATTCTAATATAAATTATCAGACTTAAGAAACTTACAATTCACACCTTAGTGATCAAACCTTAGAAAGGCTTGCATCCATATATGAGAACTTGGAAATCAATGTAAAATGTATATGCCTAATCTAAATGTGAGACCTTTCATTGATATAATTCTTTGGTGATCAAATCCTTTGTTGAATATTGAAATATAATTCTTAGAGGATTTGTTCAATTAATGAGGTGCCTAAATTATTGTATGATAGGATTTGCAAAAGAACCTATTGAGCATAAAAGGACACATAAAAGGCTTATGAATTTCAAAAGAAAACTGAAGGAGTGTGGTCAGAGTGAGCATGAAATGAAAAATTATTTTTGTTGTATTGATGATCATCAAGTTTAGATTGCTCCACTCTATTCAAGTTTCCTAATGAGATGCCTTACATGTAGAAATAATGATGTTTCTTGTTCTTAGATGAATTAAAGAACTATTTTCATAAAGCACCCTTGGATCAAGCACTAAAATTTAATTGCTTTTGACGATCCAAAGTTGAGGTTAGAATAGATCAAAATTCTTGGAGATATTTATAAAAAGTTGATATTTTTGAAAAGCTAATTTCTAAGCATGTGAGTTAAAGAAAATTGAGAAAGCTTGAGAAATGTTGCAATTCACATGTATATCATATAAAGGACTGATATGCGAAGAGTAAAAATGTCTACTTTTGTTAAGGAAACATAGCAAATCAAAATTAGGTGATATAGTATTTTAATTTGAGCATCAACATCATTATATCATTAGTTAAAGGTGTTCCTATGGATTCAAAGTGTGACAATCAATGCCTTTATTGAGCACCTTTACTTGGAGATTTTGATGGAGATTACTTTAATAGGCATATCTTTTAGTCCATCTTCTATAGATATAAAAGTTGAGAAAATTAAATTGCTAAATCATCACCTAATGATTAAAATGATAGAAAACCAATCTGAATTGTGAAATTTCATTGTTTCCTTCATTGGACAAAATCAAGAAACTACAAACTAATGAGAAAAACAAACACAACAACTAGGATCATGCATTGTCATATTATAACTATTGAATGACTAAAATGATGTGTGATTGTCATCTTATGTGATTAAAATTGTGATGTTTTCATTCTTAGAAAGATGTGATGAAGTCTCTTATCTAATCCCTCTATGAAATATGAAAATTATTTTGAAATTATTTCAATATTAGTTTAGTGTCCTTTGTTTCTAAATGAAAATTATGATTTTGATGCATCCTTGAAATCATATATGAATTGATGTATGCTTGAAAGCTATTTATATATTTTTAAAACTTCAATTACAATTATCTAATATTTGGGTGCTGCCCATGACATGAATCTGTTCTTAATATTAATGAAAACTTATCTTATCTCATGTTCATGGTTATGCTTTGTATGGGGCTAAGATCTATATGTGGTTGTGAACTCTTTAGAAACCCAATAATATAGGGGGGAGTGATGATTCAAACTATAAATCCTCACAAGTGCATGAACATATAGTAGTATAATGTACAATGCAAGCACCATAGGGAATGTTCAAACTGATTCAATTAACTTTAGTACTTACTTGTCACTATTTTAAAGGAATATGATTTAATCTAAGCAAGTATGGATGATAACTTGAATAAACTCGTAGAAATCAAATAGCTATGGGTAATGTAGGTGAGATCAACAAAGTGCAAGGGTCTAGGGATCCAATTTCAGCACTCAATGATACTCTTTGCTATTGGGACGTTGGATTCAATGCATTACTTGGAATTGCTCTATCGAATGTGAGATTATTATTGTTAGGTGTGCAGGTTTAAATGAAGTATTTGCACTCATTCTAATTATCTATGGTGTGTAGTGTAATTGAGGTGAAAATGCATTAAGCTTAAGAACACATGAATCAAATAGCATGGTTTAGCATAAGGTGTGTACCATAACCACCTATTCTCTTCATTCAATGGTACTCATGGTTTTGCATATGATGTGTGCCTTAACCATGCTAGATAATCAATGTGATTTGTAATATTGGTGATCAAGAAATATATCAAACTAAATGAAAGCAAATAACTCAATGAATGAAAACAACTGATTTTGTATTAAAGAGCCAACATTTCCAAATAAAAAAATGTATTAGAGAGAGTTACATCTTCACCCTAGAAAAAAAATTTAGTGCATAATGAAAAAGGAAATAACTCCCTTCACAAAAATCAATACAATGCAGGTCATCTTTTCCCTTTTAAAATAAGATTCCACCTTCAATCTTGTGTAGTTGCTTCTCCCACTTGTTTCTCTGCCTCCAAACCTTGCCAAAACGCCCCCAAAAATGTGCCCTCACTTCATTTTTATATCCCCCTCCATTAGGGTTGAGCATTTGCACAAGTCAAATACCACTTATGTAGATCGTGCTTTGTTGTAGCAAGGAGATGGGTTGCCGCGGTAAGATATTGTTGTCCACCAAATTTCTGCCTTTTTTGATCTTTTGCAAGTTTTGTTTCTTTCCAACTTTGAGCATCATCTTTCTTTAGTCTTTCTCTTCTTTTCCCATCTTCAATCCACCTAAAGGAATCAATATATTCATGTTAAATTCATTTAAATTTATTAAGGATTCAAAATTAATTAAGTTTGAACATGCATGATATAAGTGAATGAAATTCACCTATCAAATACCCCCAAAACTACTCATTTACTCGTCCTTGAGCAAAACAAAGCACAAGAATTCTCTATGAACACACTAACATAGGTCTAAATCATCAGTCAAAACCTTAATAAACTAAACATGGTTAAGAGGAAAATATCAAGATATCATGAATGTCTATACTTTCAACCTAAGCCTCATCTTCTCTACCATAGATTCCATGTGCAAGTGCAACCACTATAGCCATTTCAATCTACATCATTTCATACTTACATTCATTCAAGCAACCAAGTAGTACATGTTCAATGCAAACCTTGTGAATTCACAATTTAAATTAAAGAGACTACATTTGATGCATATGTGATGCTTTACTTTCCTCATTCATTTCTTTACTCTTCTTGTGGGCTCTATTACTATTACATTCTTCATATTTATCTTCTTTACCATTTTTCAGAATGTGACACCCCCCCCCCCCTAATCTTTGGGTTGTATTACCATTACACCCCCAAACTTGTTTCTTTTTCAATTCATTGGATGTGATCCCCCCAATTCACAATGAGTTTTTACTAATCTTCTTCTTTTATTGTATCTAGTGCTTGTCTTAATAAGAGTTACAATGAATTTTAGAATTCAAATTAAACTAAGCATACTTAGTCTCCTAAACTAATGCTAAGTATTCAAAG
>JAYJMB010088802.1:0-63161 GCA_036873735.1 Pouteria campechiana | reverse complement strand
CTACAACTAAACAAGTTAATTTTGCCATTCCCTGTGGGATCGACCCTTGCATAAGCACACTAGACTACACATCGACCATGCACTTGCGAGGTTATTTAAAACCTGAGCCATCAAGTTATGGACCATCAAGTTTTTGGCGCTGTTGCCGGGGACAGATGGAAGCCATCAAGTTTTTGGCCATCAGTGATGCAATTCTTGATTTTAGCCTTTGCGATTTAAGGCAAAATAGTAGGGGAGTGCTGGGGTTCCAGCGGCTTGCTATTCAAGAGACTGCAAGAGCTGGATGCCATTACGTGTCCAGTAGAAGGGACCTAGTGCACACCAATCCTATGACTTCACAACTGAGTGGTGCAGATGATGCTTTATGGACTTTTGATTGCAATGAGTTGGTGTGGCTTCTGGCCATTAATTATACAATCTGCTAGAATAGGTGCCTGCTCTTTAGCTGTGGTGGGCCCATATACGCCTATGTTTCATTTTATTTACTCGCATGATTATAATTGCCGGACCATCTAGCCATCATGGGGTTGCACTTACCTAGATTTCAACCCTCACATCATGCTCAGCATTCCTGTCTCATTACGCAGGTTTGGTTTATTAGCTCAGCAACTAGCAAATCTTGCAACCTCTGAGCTTCGTCACACTATGCTTGAAGTGGAGAATCTCAAGGTTATTTACACCGTATGGATATTGAGATAAGACAATCGATCACTAAAGTCAAAGTAATTATTGACATATATATATATGTATATTAATAGAGAATGGGACTCCTGGCTAAGGATTAAAATCATACTCATATTGGCCCCCTCATGGATGTGGATAATCTTACATCATTCATGCACTAAAAAAAATACCACACTAGCTTGGACAACCCATTTCTCACTAAAAAATTGAGCTACTACAGACTCCCTCACAAAACGATGCAAATCAAGCATCTTAAATATATTTTCAGCTTTGCAGGCCCTACAAAGACTCTACCCCACCTTGTAATGCAACATTGCATCCCCATTATTAGGTCACTACCAGTCTTTCCCTCCCAAATCATAGGCCCGTAGATGGCACGGTTGCCGAGATCCATTATCAGCAGGATGTAATCGCCTTCTTCCTCCCTGGTTGTGCCATTAGTCTACTATGGGGCGTACATGGTGCTACAAATCACGAGGTTGCTGTCGGGATAGGATTGGACCTTGCATTTTGCTAGCTTCCAAATCATATTCCTCTGCTTGATTTTCCGTCATCCTAACAAATGCCCCCGATGGTTGATTATTTTTATTGGTAAACACTTTATAAAGTGTGCGTGATAAGGACCACCATTCTTGAGCTTTTGAAAATCATGACAATGTTTGTTTATCTTGGTAATTTTGAGATGATCCAAAGCCCTCATCTGGGCTATCAATTTGAAATGTTAAAGGCTGCCATGAATTCCCTCTTTGGGAAGTTTTGCAGGGACCTTTTGGAGGGCTTTTCTAGCTTGCTCCTTCTGGTATTTGCTAGGCTCAATGGCAACTCCTTGCCATGCTTATAAAGTTGCTTATGAAGAATGACAATGCATCCTTCCCATTTTGGATTTTCAACAAGAAGTTTCGGCATTCATCACATTTCTTGATGGGTTCTCTTCAAGAACTCTTTTTGGTTTTCTCTTCCGCCATCATTGGGAGGAGAAGAACCTCGTTTTACAACTCCTTGCTCATTGCTACTGTTGATGAGGATTGGGATAGTGTGCCCTGTTCATTGATGTAAACTCCCTATTCGTCACCATTGTTGAGAGCCTTCGTTTGAAAGCTCTATCTGCATTCCTTTGCTCGTTTCTTTGGAAGAAGAGGGACTTATTCTGTATCCGTTGTCACCATTTAAACCAGCACCATTGCGGCAAGTTTAGGGGATTCCATTCCAACTATATTAGAGAACCTTTGATTGGTTGGTGTTTTTAGCAAACTCATTGCTGATTTCTGGCACAAGTTGTTCATACAAAAATAGAAAATAAGCCTTCTTCTGTACTTTGAAATAGGTGAGTTTTTCTATGGAGAAATTAAGAGGCTAAGCATTATTTGCTTCCATTGTTGATGAAAACTTGCCACTATTCAAAAATAGTCTCCAGCATAGGGTGGGCTTGGAAGAGGAGTTGTCAGCGTTTGGCATTAACTGGCACTCAAGTTAATATTGCTTTTGTTGAATCATCATCATCATTGTTTCATTCATTTGCATCATTTTTTTATTAGTTTTTTATAGCACTATTTTTGCTCTTGGCTGGAGCTAGGGAAGAAGGCAGTGTGGGATGAAAATCTCTCTCTCACACAGGCCGTTAGAATGGGATCCAATGCCTTATGAAACTGGGCCCACATGCATTCATGCGGTCTAGTGGGATCGACCTTGGCGAAAGCCATGAGCCCATGGAATGGAGCCTAAGCACCAGTTGTGGGGTGGCAGAGAGGAATCCGGCTCACCATGCACTGGTTGGCTGGTTGTAAACCCAAACAAGTTGATTCGTTAGGCAGACCCTAGATGGGCTATTCGCTAGGTAGAAGCCTAATGAGTCAGTGGGCCTGTAGGGCAGGCCCACACCAAATACCCCATACCTCCCCTTTTTATGATGGGCTTTGTTGAAAAAATTCCAAAAATTCATGATTGTGTTGGAAAATTCCCAAATATTCGTGTGGTAAATACAAAATTCATGAAATAAGTCCAACATTCGTGGAATAAGACCAAGGCCCATTTTGATGATACACATTTTTTTGATGTCATTACTCAACTCTTTATACCTTGAACAAGGAATTTATTGACATATTTCTCTCTAGTTTTTTTACAGGTATGGATCCTCACAACAAAGTAGCTTCTCTATCCCTTATCAGCTCAATTGATTGCTCTGACTTTAAAGATTCTCCTGTTAGAATGGATGAGTTTGGCTATGTCCCTTGCAATATTGATTCAGTCTTTGCAAGAGAGCATCATGTAAATAATCAAGATGAAGCAACATTGATGCAACCCATGGTGGATAGTTCCATTCCAAATCCTCCCACCACTAAAGCAATTCTTTCATCTAATATTACCCTTGAGCCAGATGTAAGAGTATCAGAAGATGGATCAAAAGAAGGAGATATCCTTGTTCCATCACAGTGCCAAGGGGAAGTTTATATTGCCCTACAATGCCAGTCATAATGGAAATGGAAGAAGCGAAAGAAAGGTGGTGACTCTTACCTTCAAAGTGCTATCCATTATTATTAGGTTAAGGAGATAGATAGGGGCTCATTTGTTTAGCTTAACGTAGAGCTCTCAAAGCAAAAACTTCCCGATTTTGATAGCAATATCTGAGGTCATTCTCTAATACGTCACTTTTTCATGATAAATATGAAGAGTAAATAAAGCCCTTTTGCTCTCCACTCTCAACCTTGCCTTGTGCATAGAAAAGATGTTGAGAGCGCTTATCTAATGTTATTTAGATATATTATTTAATCATAATGTATTCGATCCTCATGTAATTTTAACATATTGTGGAGTCGGGATAATATATATCTCTATTTTAATACATAATGTGAAAGCTTAAGTGAATATGGTAATAAGTATGATTTAACAAATTAACGCATTAATGAATGATCAATAATGTTAAGTGCACCATAAAGTAAAAGATGTATGCTTGCATAATTTAAATATTCATGATTATGTCTTCATATTAATTATCATTTATCAAATCATAATTATGCATATGATTGTTAGAGATTTAAGCATGCATATATCTTATCATAATATAAGTTTTGTTATCATCAAAATCATATATAGTAAAACTAACAAAAATAAACTAGAAACATTATCTTAAACATGATTAAGAAAGAAAAAGAATTGAAAAAATTGAGAAAGATATGAGACTGAATGTCTCTAGGTGCACTCTCTTCTCTTCAAAAGAAATCCCTCTTCAAATCTCCTCTTTTGCTTCAAAGACTCTCTCTCCTTCTTAGGTCACCTCTTCCCCTATTTTCCACCATGAAATCCCTTTAAATGACTAAATTTAGGGTTTGTTTGTACCTCCATATGAATTCCCAAAGTTATTTTGCCTAAACAACATAAAGTTGTTAAAATTAGAGATTTTCTTCCATAATTAGCTGGCGCTATGGCACCCAACTCACTGTCCACAAATACCTTTGTAATCCCTTTGTGCTAGCATTGCGGCACCCTTCTCACTACCCAAAATTGATGTACATTAGTGCCCAACTGTTCACTAAAAATAATGCTCAATGTTTTAGCCATAACTTTCAAATATAATATTGAAATGACACGATTCTTGATTAGTTGGAAAGCTAAGAACAAGGGATACAACTTTTCATGTTGAAAAAATTTCCAAGTGAGCCTCCATCTATTCAAAAAATTAACTATAAGTGACACCTTTGTAATATTAAGCTCCTCTGTGGTAGGTTTTAATACCTAAAATAAAGACTAACTCTAGAAAATGCAATATTTAATCAAATGTGATTATAAAGTGATAAAATCATGTCAATTAATGATCCAAAATATGTGAATTTAGGTATTAAAACATGGTAGAACTTGCAAAAGCTTTACTTTCAAAAGCATTAAACTCAGATTAAACACTCAACATAGATAATGAATAAACATAAAACTAAATTCAACTAGTTAAAACTAGCTATTCATAATCTGGCTACATCATTCCCCTAAAATAGAGTATTTAGCTCATAATGGAATTAATATAAATTAGAAAAATTATCTTAAACATGATTAAGAAAGAAAAAGAATTGAAAAAGATAAGAGAATGAATGTCTTTATGTAACACTCTGTTCTCTTAATAGTAATCTGTCTTCAAAATCTCCTCTTTTGCTTCAAAAACTCTCTCTCATTGCTAGGTCACGTTCTTCCCTATTTTCCACCCTAAAACTCCTTTGAATAACCAAATTTAAGATTTTTTTGCACTTCCATATAGATTCCTAAAGTTATTTTGTGTAAACAATATAAAACTAAAAAAATTAGAACTTTTTGTCTGTAATGAACTGGCACTATGAAGCCCAACTCACTGTCCATAATTAGCATTGTAAACCCTTTGTACAAGTGTGGCAGCGCCAATCTGGCTGCCCAAAATTGATGCACATCAACACCCAACTGTTCACTAGAAATAGTGTTTAGTGTTTTAGCCATAACTTTTACATATAATATCAAAATCATGCGATTTTTGATTCATTGGAAAGCTAAGAACAATGGATACAACTTTGATGTTGAATAGGTTTCCCAAGTAAGCCTTCATATATTTCAAAAATTGACTACAATTGATGTCTCTATAATATTCACCTCTTTTTGATAGCTTTTGATACCTAAAATAAAGACTAACTCTGTTAAGTGCAGTATTTAATCAAATTTGATTATAAATCAATAAAATCATGTCAATTTAGGATCCAAAATATGTTAATTTAGGTATTAAATTATTATAAAACTTATGAAACCTTCACTTTCACAAGCACTAAACTCAGATTATACAATTAACATTAATAATGAATAAACAACAAATTGAATTAAAGTAGTTAAAATGGAGTATTCATAATTTGGCTAAATCATTCACCCCAAAAAGAGTATTTAGCTCATAATGGAATTAAAATAAACTAGAAACATTATCTTAAACATGATACAGAAAGAAAAAATTTCAAAAGGATTTATGAAAGATAAGAGAATGAATGTCTCTAGGTACTCTTCTCTCTTGATAGCAATCCCTCTTCACAATTTCCTCTTTTGCTTTAAAACCTCTCTCCTTGTTAGGTCATCTCCATTATTTTCACCCTAAAATCCCTCCAAATTTAAGGTTTGTTTGTACCTCCATACAGATTCCCAAAGTTATTTTTCATAAATAACATAAAATTGCTAAAATTAGATATTTTCATCAGCAATGAATTGGCACTGCTACGCCTAGTTTGTTTTCTACAAATACCTTTGTAATCCCTTTGTACTAGCATTGTGGTGACCATTTCACTAACCAAAAACTAATGTGCATTAGTGCCAAACTGTTCACTAGAAATAGTGTTTAGTATTTTGGTCATAACTTTCTCATAAATATCAAAATCGTATGATTCTTAATGCATTGGAAAGCTAAGAATAATAGATACAACCTTCATGTTGTATACATTTCCATGTAAACCTCCAAATATTCAAAAATAAGACTACAGGGGACACCTTTGTTATATTAAGCTCCCTTTTGATAGGTTTAGATACCTAAAATAAAGAATAACTCTAGTAAGTGTAATATTTAATCAAATGTGATTATAAACCAATAAATTTATGTCAATTAAGGATTCAAAATATGTGAATTTAGGTATTAAAATATAATAAAACTTGTGAAAGCTTCATTTTCATAAGCATTATACTCTGATTAAACACTCAACATAGATAATGAATAAACATCAAATTGAATTAAACTGGTTAAAACTGACTATTCATAATCTGGCTACATCATTTCCATAAAACTGAGTATTTACTTTGTAATAGAATTAAAATAAACAAGAAACATTACCTTAAACATGATTAAGAACAAAAAGGAATTGAAAAAGAATTGAGAAAGATAAAAGAATGAATGTCTCCAAGTAGCACTCTCTTCTCTTCAGAACAATCCTTCATCCAAATCTCCTCTTTTGCTTCAAAAACTCTCTCTCTCCTTAATAGGTAACCTCCTCCTTATTTTACACCCTCAAACCCAATTAAATAACCTAATTTAGGGTTTGTTTGCACCTCCATATGGATTCCCAAAGTTATTTTTCATAAACAACATAAAACTTTTAAAATTAAATATTTACATGCGTTGCGGTGCCCAACTTGCTTTTCATAAATACATTTGTAATCCCTCTGTTCTAGCATTGTAGCATCAATCTCACTACCCAAAATTGATGTACATCAATGCCCAACTATTCACCAAAAACACTATTCAATATTTTAGCCATAACTTTCACATACAATATTTAAATCTCACAATTCTTGATTCATTGAAAATCTAAGAACAATGGATACAACTTCTATGTTGAACATGTTTTCCAAGTAAGCATCCATGTATGCCAAAAATTGACTAAGAGTGCCACCTTTGTCATATTCACCTCCTTTTTGATAGCTTTTGATACCTGCATAAAGCCTAACTACAGAAAGTGCAATATTTAATCAAATTTGATTATAAACTAATAAAATCATATCAATTGGGGATCCAAAATATGTAAATTTAGGTATTAAAAAATGGTAAAACTTGTGAAAGCTTTACTTTGACAAGTATTAAACCTATATTAAATACTCAACACAAATAATGAATAAACATTAAAATGAATTAAACTAGTTGAAACTAACTATTCATAATCTGGCTACATCATTCTACTAGAATTGAGATTTAGCACATAATTCAATTAAAATAAAATAAAAAATTTTTCTTAAATATGATTAAGAAAAAAATAATTTAAAAACAATTGAGATTTAGTGTTTGTTTGCACCTCCATATGGATTCCCAAAGTTATTTTGCATAAGCAAAATAAAACTTCTAAAATTAGAGATTTCCATCCATAATGAATGGGCGCTATAGCACCCAACTTGCTATCCACAATTATGTTTTTAATCCCTTTGTTCTAGCGATGTGGTGCCAATCTTGCAACCCAAAACTGATGCGCATCAACGCCCAATTGTTTACTAGAAACAATGTTCAATGTTTTAACCATAACTTTCACATATAATATCAAAATCATGCAATTCTTAATTTGTTTGAATGCTATAAAGAAGGGATACAACTTTGATATTGAATACAATTACCGTGTAAGCCTCCATCTATTCAAAAAACTGATAACAAGTGAAGCCTTTGTCATATTAAGCTCCTTTTTGATAGGTTTTGATGCCTGAAATAAAGACTAACTCTAGTAAGTAGAATATTTAATCAAATGTGATTATAAAATAATAAAATTATATCAATTGAAGATCTAAAATATGTGAATTTAGGTATTAAAACATGGTAAAACTTATGAAAGTTTCACTTTCACAAGCATTAAACTCTGATTAAATACTCAACACAGATAATGAATAAACATTAATCTAAATTAAACTAGTTAAAATTGACTATTCATAATCTGGCCACCTCTCACCTAGAACTAAGTATTTAGCTCATAATGGAATTAAAATAAACTAAAAATATTGTCTAAAACATGATTAAGAACACTTTAGACAACTTTTTTTGACACAATCTCGAACTTTGTGAAACTTCACTTCATCTTCTCCATCTCATGTTTGAAATCCTATTTCCATGCACAGCTAGTCATGTCCAAAATCACAATTTGGACTTTGCAAAATACTATTTTGAAGACATAGTCCTCCATGTCAGAAATTATAATTTCAGAATTAGTCATATCTTTTATGTGTTCAAAATTTCAAGTCATATTGATTATATTCTTAAAATGACCAAAACCCTCATTTCCAATACTAAGTCTAGTTTGCTCATAGGAATTAAAATATTCCTCGATGGAATGCTTATCCCATGACCAACTTTACAAAACATTTATTACAAATTTCATCAAGAATACACTAGAAATCTATAGAAACACCCTCGTAACCACCTTAGTATTAGCAGCAATGTCTATTTAACTCATCTTCACCCATTCGTTGCTAAGGCAAGAGTAAAAACTAGAGAAAAACTTAGTCTGTGTGATAGAGATGATGAGCAGAGATACAAAAAGTGAGGTGTGTACAGAAGAAAATTCTTTGAAGGGAAGCAAAGTGGACAGAATAGAGGTTGACATGTTTTGGATTGGAGTTAGTTCTTCTATTGGATTTGTTAGATTTTGTGATGTTTCTAAAGAAGAAGATAAAGAGCTTGAATGGATATCTACAAGAAATATTATATTCTTTGAAGATTACAAAGATCATCATAGGTTACTATCTTATAAGGCCAAAGATTAGGAGGGAGAAGTAGCATGAGTAGTAACTCCCTTCTACCCTGTCCAAAACTTTGGGTCCTCTGATGTGACCTTCAAATGTAATAGATGCATGCCTATGCATGATTCTAAACATTTCAAAGGATCATAATTGGGCTCCACCATAATCTCTCCAATCCCACCTTTTCTTGCATCCATCTTATCCCTATTACACCCTTTCACTATTAGATTAGCACTCAGTTTATACTAAAATATATTTGAGTGTATCTTTATTTTTAACTCTGTTTATACTAAAATAAAATGAAATGAAAAAGGGGGAGAATAAGTTGTATATTATGGGAGAGATATTATATATGTTCAAGAATTATGGGGAGAATAAGTTGTATGTTTAGCATGTTCAAACAATAAGGAAGAATATCATGTTATCTATATGCTTATATGATTAGGACCCACTACTGTGGATTTTCCTTAGAGCAAGTGCACATGTCATGAACAAGTAATAAAGAGTGAGCAAGATATTGTTCCCATGAGGATGTATATATACCAAGTACCAACTACTCCAACTTTAAATTTTGTTTGAAGGATTAAATTAGGATATGTGAATGTAAATAGAAAAGATCTAGATTAATGAACTCTAGCAATTATGTGGATTATGGACAAATATAAAGAGACAATGATGAAAACATTTAGGGGTTTCCGATTTCACCGGATTAATCATATTTAGTTTCATTAGTTTAACAATCAATGTTTGCTCCTATGTTAACAACAAGATTTTGTTGGTGAATTGCTATTCTTTCTAAAGTCATAACAACCATCTCAATTAGTTAATTTCCTACATCTCTATGAAAATCACAAACCAATCAAGATGCACTATGATCAAGAAACTTGCTATGTTGCGTAAGCTTCACAGATATCTCTATCATCATAATTATCTTCTGATGGTTAATCGTGGTCTAATTTGATTATCACTTCTCAGCCTCAGATCAAATCATATATCATTTTGAAAGGGCCAACATTCTTTCACAACTGTTAACATTGGATTAAACACTCAGCACAAATAATGAACAAACAAGGAAATGCATTAAACATAATGAAACCAAATAATAATCATTTGGCTACATCGTTCCCCTAGATTAAAGTGCTTAGCTCATAATGAAATCAAGGAAAACCATATACATTGTCTTATAAATAATTAAGAAATGAAAAAGAATGAAAAAAAATAAGAAGGGATCAAGGAAAACTCTTCTCTACATAATGCTCTGCCTCCTCTTCCTCTTTGACAACTTGCTCTAATGGTTAGAGAGATCTCCCCTCAAAATCACATGTTGCTACCTTATCCACTATTTCAAGTTGCTAACCCTTACCAAAAATTTCCCAAAAACATGCCCTTGCTTCCTTTTTATAGCCCCCTCCATTATGGATAAGCATTTGCAATTTTTCAATGTCTTTCCCAAAAAATCTAGATCTTGCTTCCCACTTAGCACCGTGGCTCAAAAAATTGGAGTCGCAACCTTGTTTATTGCTACCCAGGGAAAATGCCACATTCTATTTTTGAGTTGCAGCCCTATTTTGTACTACCTCTCTGCAATCCCATGGTGTTGAATTGGAGCCGCAACCCTGCATTTCAAAGCCACAACCCTAATTTCTGCTTGCCAACGTTTTCTCTTATTCAATTGTTGTTTCCATTCTCCAAACTAGCTAAATGTTTTGGTCACTTTTCTCTATGCAAGCTTCATCTTTCTAATGTCCTACAAACATAAAAAAACTTAACAAAGTTCTCATGAAAATTCTTAAGAATTAGCAAATGACAGGTTTAGATAGTAATCAATATAAGTGAATAAAATTAGCAAATTACCTAGTGCACCCACTTAGGGGGAGGATGCACTAGGTCAGGGGGAGCTATGCTATGTATGATATATCTTTGTTTAGTTTAGTTTCCATGTATGTTCTTATTTTACCAGTTTGAATGATAATTCACTCAGATGTTTTTTCATCATAAAACATTGGAGGAGATTATTGAACCAAACCTTTTTACTTGGCTTGATTTTGACGATGAATATATTTAACCAGTTAAGTTTTGATGATGATCAAAAGCACATGAGTGAAAGCTTAAGCTATTGATCAATATTTCCCAAGTGTGTAGTAACGAACAATGTATCAAGGAAACAACATAAGTGGATAGCGCCTACATGACTATATTAGAGACAAGATCTACTAGCTTATAAGGAAGAAAATGTAAATGCATAAATAAGAAAGAATGACACTAAAACTTTGAAGAATAGTTTTTGAAACAACTTTCTAATATGTCTCAAAGCACTGCCAAAGTAATTCAGACAAGTGTCCAAGCTTGGACAGAAATAAGGCTTCAAAATGGACAAATCAATCTAAGTTCTAATCTCAAGTAAAGAGTAGGACATCAAAGAAGAAAGTTCGGACACCGAGTGACCAATCTTGAACGTAGAATCAGATTCAGATGTTGCTAAACAAGAAGCCAATGTTGAACCAAATGGTATATATGATAAACAACCAAGTTTTGTTGATGAGCAACAACATATAAGTGAACACTTAAGGTATAAACATTTGTGTTCCCAAGTATTGCAAAAACAAATATAAATGACATATAGAGAAATAACTCAAATGGAGTAGACAGCATATACAGAGAATACATCAGCAAGCAAGATCCACTATACCGAAAGAAGACAAGAATGCTCAGAAAGAATAGCACAGAAACTTTGACAAGAAGCCATATCGACCAAGCATTTAAAAGTGTTCAATTATCTGGTCCATACACATTTAAATGAAGAATATATTTGCACCAGGGATATCAAAGGGCACTACGAACAAAGCTTCAACTACTGCAGAAATCTTTTAGATTCAAATTGCTCCACAGACAAGTCAAATAAATTGCTCATATACAACATCTATTCGTAACACAAAGATGAATTTAGATTGCAAAAGTAAAGATAAATGAGGAGCTAAAAATGAAGTCCAAATTACCAAGTGTTTATCTTTAAAATGAAGTCTATCACACACCAAAAGGAGAACAAGGAACTTGTCTGCAACTTATTACAGATGAAGTGGAAGACAAAGTAAAAGCAGCACAGTGGCCATAAAAGAATAGCTTACTTTGTTTGTTATCTTTGTTTGTAAGTTCGTCTGTCACTTTCAACAAACAAACCAAGAGAAGAATTGCTAACAAGATGATTTGTCTATGCCTCTATGATTTGTCTATTACTTCTAATAGACAAACCAATAGACAAATTGCTAAAAAATATGGTCTACATCTCTATAATTCGTCTATCACTTACAATAGACAAACCAATAGATGAACTACTGGAAAGAGGATTTGTCTGCGCCTTGCAGATTCATCTATAGCTCTCTATAGACAAATCAATAGATAAAGTCAATTCATCTACTATAAAGAAGCCTTACCCGCGTCAACAAGAGTTGTTTATTACTTGCAACAGATAAACCTATAGACAAAGCTACTTTGTCTGGTGAAAGAAACTTCATCTGATGAAAGAACTTCATCTGGTGAATAGTAAGAGAAGAACTTTGTCCATGCCTTTACAATTCTTCTGTTACTAATGATGGAAAAACTAGAAGACGAAGTAAAAGTACTACAATAATCTTAGGCAAATTTACAAAGACAAAGTTTCTATTATATGGATATACTCAGAGATAATTTGTCTATTGCTTACAAGAGACAAATTAGGACTTGATTAGACAAAGTCCTCAAAAAAAATTTGGCAGAATCTCTATAGCACATCACAGTGAGTTTCTATCAGACAATGCTAGTTATACTTTCTAGTCAAACTTTCACTTGAACCAGATCTTATTAAACACCAGACAAATCGAGCTTAGGTGAAGATGGAAAGAAATTCAAAGGAAAGCAACCTTCACTCTGACAAAGATTGCAACTCTCAGAGGCCACATCCCTTCATGCTTAATAAGTGTCTTTCCAAAAGAATGAAAGAGTCAGTCATGTAGAAAGTCTTGATTTGATGTTTGCCAAAACTGAAAAGGCATCTTTTTCAAGGACGGTGCTGCAAGCTTTCTAACTAGAATGAGTTTATCAAGAAGATTGCTTTTCAATAGGAGAAAATTAAGAACGGTCTTCAACATTCAATGGAAGCTAACTACCTCTAACAGAGAGCAATTTCTAAAGTAATGTAAAGATAGTGCAGTGTCAATGAAGAAGGTTGAGGAAGCTGAGAGAAAGATGAAAAGGAGAAAATAGCTGAAAATGAGTAACCTGTAATGTCTCACCCCCCCACCCTATGCGTTTTGTCCATCCGGTAGATTGTTCTCTATTGGGCCTATGCGAGATGCTACTATTTTGCTCTTCTTAAGGGAAGTCTTCCCATAATCCTGCTATTCTATATTTTCAAGGGAACAATTCTGCCAAAATTTTGGCAAAATTTGGCCTAAATTATGTTAATATAAACTTGTACAATCATCATCATAGAGCTAATATACTTTAATCAAATAAACTTCTAATATCTATACTCACAATTTCTAAATATGTACAATTTCAAATCATGTATAAAACTGAAATTTTAGCAATTATAAATCAAATCATAAATCATTAACCTGTCCCAACTTACCTACATACTAAAACCTGCTTCGCCCCATGATGGCAATAAACATATTCTAGATCAATATCATATACATTTATCACTATTATGACATGCCATGTCAATACATTACAAATATACATCATTAAAATCATCTAAATATACTTATACGCTTACAAAATTATCATTATACAAATACGCAAAGGGGTGCCAACCCCAATCCACCATACCATCATATATTATCAATCTTTCTCATGAATCCTTTACCTAACCTATCCACTAAAATTTTAAATAACATAAGAAGGCATGATTCTGGGCAATTCAGTAAGTAGGCAAAAATCATAATTCATAAACAATAACATAGCATGCTTTATCAGAAATATATAGTCTTGCTCATTATTCTAATATACAACTATACCATATTTATCATTATATTCGAGTCAAGAACATAATATGTTCACATGCAAAACATTATTAGTCATGCCCAACACTTTTCATTCTATTCATATTTCCTAAAAACAATGCATATATAGCATTCATTCCAAAAAAAAATTAAGGAATACTCTCTATCCCCTATCCCTTTCAATAGACATCCATACACCAAAAATAAATGTCAAATGCTAAACGTCAATAGTTCAATTGAAGGGATATCCATTATCCAAAATAAACCAAATAACATCAATCTTAAATAAAGATGGGATATCCACTACCCCCAATCAAAACACACAAGCTCGAATTCAAACAAAGGGGCAAATCCCCATGCATTCAATCAGAAGAGGGGGCCTACTTACCTCATAAAGAGCTATTCCACATCCTTAGTTTCTCAAGCTTGGCTTACCAAATCCATGCTCAATTGGTCCTATACATAAGATATGAATGAAAATCCAATCTACATGACTAATTCTTATTAACACAATGAAACACAATGTTCCAATATTGGGATTCATTCATTGGTAAGACTACACATGTCTCAAATGTGTAACTGCACTTTTACATTAGCCACAAGGCTATTAGACTTAACTTCCTTTGTAATCATGCATTTGAATACACTATTTTCATGCTTTATTCATACAAACTTCATATCACAATAAGATTAATTAATCACATATGATTTCTCATTAATTCATTTCATCAAACACCTTGTGAGCATCACTTAATTGTAAGTTTCTCAATCAACATGAATTAGGGGATTTCACTCCTAGCTAAATATAATGAACCCATAGCATAATTAACATCAATTTTACTTTAATAATATGTTATCAAGCTTCTAATCTAGTTAAATTAGTGCATAATCACATTTTTAGATAAAACCCCCAATTACTATTCACACAAATTACTTTTCATAGTAGGGGTAAATCAATAATCACATTTTCTAAGTCTAATTATTGCAAAAATATTAAAATCACATAATAAATCCATTTCTCCATAAAATTAACACATAAATCATGAATTTCTATGTAATTTATTGTTCACGAGTTCGGTATAAACCCTACCAAAATAAAAAATCCAATTTCAGCGAAGGGAAGGCGACTTACCATGATTTCCACATATGGCTTCCATCCTTTCATCATTTTTAGTTCCAAATCTCCAAGAATTAGCCATTAATCATACCCACTAGGATTTCTAGCCCAGAAAACATGCCCAAATAGCAAGCAGATTGAGTTTCAATCCATGAACTCATGATTTCTCATGTAAATCTAGAAGATTTCTATCTAAAACCACTTAGAAATCAAGTTTAAGTTGATGGGTTTCAAGGCTAAGGTGTGGGAAGAAAGAGAATGAAAAGCCTGAAAAAATGGGCTAAAATAACCCCTAAAAAGTTAATTTTTGAGCCATCACCATAAGGATGCAATGGTTTAGGATTGGATGCCACAACATCAAATTTTTGGCCTCAAAATGCCATTTTTTGCTATCCTAAGTCGCGGCTTCCATTTTGTTGCCCATTATTTGCAGTTTTAGTTAATTAGGCTTAACTTGATCATAGAAAATCCAAATCATATAATTCCTAATGCATTAGAAATATAATTTTAAGATATACAACTTTTATGTTAATAATTTTTTCTAAATTGGCCTCAAAACGTGATTAATTTGGCCTCAAAGTAATGCCTATTATTTCAACACAATATGAAACTCTAGAGATAGTTGTAGCATTTTAGCTCTAACTTTCTCGTATGAGAACCAATTGACATGATGTATAAATCATTGTAAAGGTAATTTCAAAGGATACAACTTCTATATTGAACACTTTTCCTAAATAAATTTTTAATTATGTAAAAAATTGATCACAAATAATAACACCTTTATCATGTTCAGCTTTCTTTCACCATATATTTACCACATAAACTAACCCCAAAATCTTAGGATGTTGCATTTACATCCAAAATAATTTTAAAATGTCCATTACTCCATGCATAATCATCCTAAAATGACTATTTAGGATAGTTATTCTCACCCCAAACTCAAGTAATAACATTTCTATTACAATAAACCATCCTAATTGCAGAAATTTGGCTTTGAATTTATGAAATATCACCCATCCTCCATTTCATATAAAACATTCCAATTGTCTAAACAATCACTTTACAGACATAGCATACATGAAATGAAGCATGTTTATGCTACTCACCACCTCATTTGAGTTCAATTGCCAAAAATCACCTACTCAATTCTTTTTACTGACTTTTTTTTTGCTATAGGTAACTCTATAGACCATTTTCATTCCAAATTGCATCGCATGCTCAAACCAATGTTTCACACACATTACACAGCATAATCATACTTCACTAGTCACTCAAGTTATACATATAACTTTACTCAAAATCGCTACTTGGGTCCATTTCATGTAAGAACCACTAAAGAGACCATTTTATTTGTACATTTTAGTTTCTATAACAATTTCTTTGCAAAACACTTATTTATCACCTCAGTTCCTCACTATATTGAAATATGAAAAAGTTTTTCCTTATTTTTAACACCCCAGGTGTTACATAACCTCTCTGAATTAGACAAATGCTTTCTCTAATACAATCAATCTCCATTATGCTGATAGATGGTGAGCCTCAAAGATCTATCTTAATCACATTTTTGGAATTGATATCTCATTGTGCTTCAATGAGTAATCATTATATATGTGTTTAAACTATATACAAATCAGCCTAGTTAAAGAGGCAAAATAATGTACAAAATGAGTGCTGCTAATCAATGGTGGTGAGTTCAAGGAAACCACTATGTTTATTCCCCTTGGAGCTAGAATCAAGAAGAGTTCTAGGAGCATTATGTTTACTACCCTAGGAGCTCGAATCTAGAAGAGTGCTCGGACCTCTATGTTTATGCCCCTTGGAGTTAGAATCTAGAAGAGTTTTGAGAATACTGATTATGCCCCCTAGAGCTGGAATCTAGAAGAGTGTTGGAGTACTAATGTATTCTATTATAAGTGATAATGGAACCTAAGGCATAATGCCCATGCTTTTGGAAGAATGGACATAGGGACAGGATGCCTGAACCACTATAAAAATCATTATGTGTATTGTCTGCTTAATTGTGTTACTTTGCATGTTACAGTCTTATCATTATATTTCACATATCATTATACACACAATTATCTACCTAAAATGAGAATGGCTAAGGGAAGATGAATCTACATGTGAAGTAGACACTATGACTGAACAAACAATTATGAAAATTACATATGTATTACAACACTACTTCTGCTTAGCATACTAATTTTTATTTAGCCATATTTTTCATATGCTAAATTCACCCCTCCCCTCTTGAGATATCTACTACGTGGGACCAATAAGTGATATCAAAGCAAGCTTCACAAGTTAATTTTGACTACCAAAATTTACCTTGTGAAGACATTCCCATGGCTAAATTGTTCTACAACACTCCTGTTAGGGATGAGTTATCTGCAGAACTTTATACATTAATGATATCTATTATAAATTATAAAAATTTAAAATACTTGTCTCCCACTAAATTTGATAGAATATCTATGTAGCTTTATTAAAGATGCATTAGAAATTTTAGATAACAAAGTTAACAAGGTCCAAAAGACCCAAGCAATTGACTCTATGAAGGAGTTGCAAGAACAAGAGAAATTAGAAGAATCAACTTATGAGAAATTCAGAGGAGCTAAAGAAAACCAAGTAAGCATTTTTCAATATCATAGCAACTCAAGACAATGAGGTAATGTTCCAATCTAAAGTTTCAACTTTCAGGAAATTTATGAAGATCTTTAGAGCTTTCATTAGATTGCTTCAAAATTGATAGTACATCATTCTGTATGCAATACACACTAAGTTGTCTATGAAAAATGCTCCAAACAATATGCTTCTCACTACTTCACTTATGCAATGATATAAAGTCGAGAGATTAGTCATTCAAATTTTTACAAATTAAAATCTCTTGATCATAAGTAAGCCTCATACACAATATCATGCTCTCAGAAAATCATGCTTATCTTAGATTAAAAATAAATTGGAAATCACATCATCTCATATCTGCCCACAGATGAAGTCACTACTTTCTCTATAGGTTTGTCTAAAGCCATCTAATTCATCTGAGGTTCACGAGGTTTAACTATAGACTTGATAAAAATTCTTCTTTTAACCTCTTCTCAGACTTACCCCTCCCATTCATTGTTAGTGATAGAATCCCTCGTCAAAAGAAGGTGATTCAAATCCCCACTGTTTTCCTCTTCACACCTTGTCCTCTTGGCACCATTTTTCATTTGCTTATCTCACTGCCAAGAACCCCCAAACTCTTTTAGATCGAACCCCCAAACCTTAACTGATAGAGATGGCAAATGTAAGAACTATAAAGATGACTCTAGCATCCACATCTGGCAAAAGAAGAAACAGAGAAGAGTCAGAAGAGATGTATCCACCTCACAAACTAAGGTTTCAAAGAAATAACCTTCTTGAGGTAACTTTTCAAAATAATGAATAAAGTTACCATGAGTTCATAAGCAAGTCTAATAAAAGAAAAGTATTGAATGGAAAGGTTATTGATTTTGATTACTTTAAAGAGATGAAGATGGAAGTATGCAGTTGGATAAACTTTTAGGGATGTAACAAATTCATGAGTGACAAAGGCAAGTGTCATTTGAGAATGGTAAAAATACTTATTTGCAACTATGATCCTAAGCTAAAGAAGTCCTGGATTGGAGATAGGGAAATAAATATGTCTCTTGAAAGCATCAGAGAATGCTTAAATCTTTCCATGATCGAAAGGCAAACATTTAAATGGCCAATAGTTAGAAGAGAGTTGTTTTCACAGCTAACAGGGATAGTCATTGGGGATGATGCAAGGAGTCTAAATCTCAAGAATCTAGATGTGAATCTATGACTTGCACACAATATCTTAAGCAACAACATCTATCCCAAGATTGAAAGTTGGGATAACATTTTCAAAAGAGATGCAAGAATTCTGTGAGCATTGAGATATAACAAGAAACTAGATCTGGCCACACTCATGTGTGAATAGCTTCATCAAGTCAAATCATCAACAAGACATCCTCTGCCCTATAGAATGGCAATGAAGAAAATATTAAGAAAGGTAGAAGTAGACTTGTCACATGAGGTACTAAATAAATTCAAGTACTCAGACAAGGTTGATAAGGTGACATTAAAAAGAATACGAATATTCATAGCATCAAATGGTATATAGTCATGAGAAAGCAAAAAGGTCAAGACAACCAAGAAGAGTGAGGGAGGAATAATAATAAGAAGAAGAAGAAGAGGGAAGGTTTGAGTCAGCTATGGAAGAAAGGGTAGAAGCCCCTTCAACTATAGGAGAAGGAGTCAACTAATACATACAAACTGAGAAGGAGTCAAGTAAAATAGATGAAGGAAGGAATTTTTATTCATCAGGCAAAATACATCAAAGAATTACTTAAGAAATTTGATTTAGAAGAAGAAAAACCACTAGGAACACCAATGAGTACATCCATTAAAATGGATAAGGATGAAAAAGACAAATCTATTTGTTAAAAACTCTATAGAAGCATGATAGGATCTCTTTTATATCTAACTGCAAGTAGACCAGATATTATGTTCAATGTTTGCATGTGTGTACGATTTTAGTTAGATCCTAAAGAATCACATCTAGTTTTTGTTAAAAGAAAATTTTTTTGATACTCCAAACCTTAGTTTATGGTATCCAAAAGGTTCAAACTTTGAATTAGTTGGGTACTTTGACTTAGAATTTGTTGGATATAAAGTAGATAAGAAGAGTACTTCAGGATCATATTAATTTCTTGGAAGCATGATCATATCATTGTTTTCTAAGAAACAAACATCTATTGCTTTATCAACAGCTAAAGCTAAATATATAGCTATAAGAAGTTGTTGTGCACGGATTTTGTAGATGAAATAAAAATTGAATGATTATGTTTTAAGATATATTGATACGCTTATTAGATGTGACAATACTAGTGCAATAAATCTGACAAAGAATCCAGTACTACATTCCAGAACTAAACACATAGAAGTTAAACATTACTTTATTAGAGATCATATACAAAACCATGATATCTGTTTAGAATATCTACTAACTAAAAATCAGTTAGCAGACATTTTTACAAAACCACTTCCAAAAGATAGATTCTGTAAAATTAGAAGAGAACTTAGTGTACTAGATTCATGAGCATAAAATGCATATTACATGATTTAATTATTGTATAATGTTAATGATCACATAAAATAATTAAGATGCCTAAGGTCATTCATAAATATTAATTAAACCGCTTCATTAAGTAATTTAGAAATTCTGATACAACATTTAGAATGTGTTAGAAATAGCTCAGAAACTCTGATACACCATTTAGAATGCTTCAAAAGTCATTTAGAAATTCTGATAGAATATTTAGAATCCATCTAAAGTAATACAGAAATTCTTAAATAATTAGGAAATTTAGAATCCATCTGAAGTAATACATCAATTCTTAAATAATCTCTAAATAATTAACATTTGCCAGAGAAATTCTATGACACCTACTCGGAAGTTTTACCGCATGGGTTAATTGCCCCAGAACTTCTATTTTAAAAACTCTTTTTGCACATGTCCTCAGAACTTCTGAGGTTATAAACACAAAAGTTCTGATCAACCTCTTATTGGCACAGAATCTCTAATACAGTGTATCAGAAGTTCCAATCCTTACAAAAATCCTAGCGTCAGAAATTCTACACACTTGTTTCTAATCAACAAGCCCTTGTTCAGAAAAGGTGATTCAATTTTCCACATTATTTACATTTTTCCTCCTCCAAATTATTCCCATTTCACTTGATTCTCTAAATTCTCTCATCCCCAGAATCTTTGAAAACCCTCTCTTTCAAAAACCTAAGCCAAAAATCCTTCAAGCTACTGTAAATGGCTAGAACAAAGAGAGAGAGAGAGAGAGAGAGCAAATGAGCTAAAATCTCATCCACAAATTCTGAGATAAGGAGAAAAGAAAGCTCAGAAGAAGAGACTCCAAGGAAGAGAAGAAGAATAGAAGATTATGTCCTAAAGGTAATCTTCAATAGCAACTCTTTGGCTCACAATAAGTTTATTAAGTATATTGAAAGAAGAAAATTTGTAAAAGGAAGAGTTTTTGACTTTGAGGTATTAGAAGAAAATGGCCTGAACTTAGAAGCTACCAATTGGATTAAATTCCAAGTTGGGAAAAGTTCATAAGCTACAAGGATAAGTGTTACACTAGAATGGTACAAGCTCTGGTCATCAATTTCCATTACAACCCTAGAAAATCATGGATTGGAAAGACATAAATAATGTATCTCTAGACAACATAAGAAATGCATTCAGCATTCCTGAGATAGAACAACAAGAAATAGATTGGCCATCTAACAGATCTAAGCTATTTTCAGATCTGGCCGGAGTAGAAATCAAAGAGAATATAAATTACTTGCATGTCAGCCATTTGAATTTAGATCTTAAGCTTGCTCATATGTTGATCTTCAATAACATATACCCAAAATCAAGAGGTACATATCAAATTTCTGAGAAGGAAGCCAAAATTTAATGGACTATGAAGCATAGGAAGAGAGTAGACCTTGCTCAAATAATTGTTGATCAACCATACTTGGTCACGACATCTACCAAGTATTATCTTCCTTATGGAATAATAATGAGCAAACTTCTTATGATAACCAATATTGATCTTTCCAAAGAAGATGGAGAAGCGTTCATGGTAAGAGAAACAATAAACAAAGATACTTTGAAGAGAATAGGCTTTAAATTAACTCCACGAGGCTGGATTTCTCAAAAGCCAAGAAAAGAAGAATAAATAAAGAGAATAAGAAATGAACAAGAGAGAAGTGACAGGCAAGAGACTATGAAAGAAGTAACAAACATAAGAGAAGAAGCCATAGGAAGAAATGAAGAAGAGACAGAACAAGAGGGTAGAGAGGAAAGTATAGCAGTAGTATTCTCTAGTCCTACCCAAACTCAACAACAATCATCTATTCCTCATCCCACCAACCCACCTACTCAATTACGCAAAACATTGACACCATTCTTTCAGCCCATCTACTACCCATCCATAAGGGTTAACCAACCTTGAAACCCAAAACTCAAATCTCAACCTAAAGATAGATTCAATTTGGGAATCATTGGTTCACAAGCTAGATGCATTAAGTGCTCAAATTGAAGTTGTCAAAACCTAACCTCAAACCCAACATTCACACTCCTACCCATTCTCTCATTAACAACATTACAAATCTCCTTCACTCATTCATTTCCCTACACATTCATCAACTTCCATCTCATATACATTCACTCCAGCTATAGAAGTAATCTAGCTTTAGGCTGAAAAATATAAAGCTATTCTTCAAATTCCTACACAGACACAGCCCTCTTTATCTTCCTAAAATTCATAGCCATGGAACCATTACCAAATCTACTAAAAGAATATCTTTCCAAGCCTTGTAGATTAGGCATGAGAAGCATTTCACCAGACTACTTCCTAGGTTTTATTTCCGTCCTATATCGACCAACAATCGCTCTGGATTGGTCTTATTATGATCTCATTCTACCAGGAGAAATTCTTCCAACTCAAATTGAAGAACTTCCTCCACATCTACAAAAGAGAGCTCCAAATCCTCCACTTCCTCCAAAACCAAAGGATGAAACTCGTGATATTCTTCTTTATATTTTTCATTCAATCAAACTCACATATTCTAAATTCAAAGCTCAATCAGATATCAATTTTGTCATCTCAAGAATGTTTCTATCCCACCACCTCATCATTTATCCTACAAAACTACCATTTCCACAAATCACTGATCAGATTGCTCTTTCCAAAATTTAACTTATCCCTAATCCTCCTCTCACACCCATAGGCCATAAAATGAACATTCCTCAATTAGAATCTTTCCAAGATGCATATATTGAAAAACTTCTTCAATTGCTTTGAGCTTCAAGGCCTCCAAGAACAATATTTCCATCTCCCTCAAGACCGTTCAATAACATTCTTATAACTAAGGAAGAACTCTTATTTTACTTTGAAGCTAATTTGCAAGCTATTGCTGACAACCTTCTCTTTCCTTATCCAAAGCTTGCTGGTTCATCACTTCCTCACAAAATTCGGGTGAATTATCCCAAACCAGCCTTTTCACCAAAACCAAAAACCTCACCTTCTCCAAAAATAGCTACAAAACCGAAAACTTCACCCTCTCCAAAAGCATCTAGAAAACCACTTTCTACACCTATAAAACCAACTATAAAAACCAAACCAAAGAGGAAACCCAGAATTCCACCTCCAAAAGTTCACAAAAAGGCTTCTCCTCCTCGTTACACTCTATGTTATGAAGAATACATGGCTAGAGTGAATGCCAACACTGAAACCATTCTAAAGAAATAACCTCCTCTTTTTCCTCAATTTTAGACCCCACCTTTAAAGACCGTATTAATATCATTTATATTTCAACCTATAAAAGCCCCTTCTTAACCCAAGAACCACCCACTACAATTCTCAAAGATCCCACTTTTGTTTCCCCTCCTCTCAGAATTAAAAAGTCTGTATCTAAACCTAGGTCATCTTCCAAACAACTTACTCAAAAACCGACCTCCACAACCATAATTCCTCCTCCTTCTAAAAACCCTCACTTCTTTCTTCTAACATACAATAGAAAACCCAAAACCTAACTTACTCCTATATTTAACTCCCATCTTCCTTTTTGGCTACATTAACTATTCCATGTGATGTTACTTCTTTGTGCTATGCTTTTTCTATTATATCTCAATTTTCTATGATGTATTTCATTTTGTTCTGATGTATCTCAATTACTCTTGCTATGTAACTTATTTGTCACTCTGATGTACAAATATGTTTTGTCATTTTAATGCAAATCTCTTTCTTATTCCCTTTTACTTAATTCTTTTTTATTATGCCAAAAAGGGGAAGAGAAATAAGCGAAATAAAAAATAAAAAAATAGAAAATAACTAAGTACATATAGGATACATACACTCAGGGGGAGCTTACCCATGCAGGGGAAGCCCTACTAAGTCAATAGAATCACATTGCATATTCTGCATTTTTTTAAAGGCTTATCACTCAAATGTTTTGTAATCATCAAAAAGGGGGAGAATGTTAAGTCCTTTACTAAGCTTGATTTTGATGATGAATGAGATTAAACAACTTAGTTTTGATAATGAACAAAAAAATGAGTGGAGAATTAAGGTAGTAATAGATTACTTTTCAAGTGATGTAGCATTAAAATATCAAAATAGATTAATGAGAGTAATTACAAGTTAAAAAATATATTAATTGTAAAATTATTACATTAACCCTTCAAAGAAAGAAAGATATTTTAAATGAATGCTCAAATAAAATGTTGTTCAAAAATTATTAAGAAGTAAATCATTATTTGTTCAAGAACTTGGCATGAAAATTAGAAGCTAAGAAGAATTCAAGAGTCAAATTAGAACATTGTCAGAAGTACTTCAGAACCCCATCAGAAACATAATGCAAAACTCAAAAGTATTCAAAAGTTATCAGACATATTTCAGAACTACAATAGAAGTGTTCTTAGAATTGCAAAACTACAATAGAAGTGTTCTTAGAATTGCAAAATTACAATAGTAGTTTTCTCAGAACTACAAAAGCACATTAAAAGTTCCTTAGAAGAACATCAGAAACAAAACTAAGGTGTACAAAATTAATACCAGAAGTAAATTCTACAAGATAGGAATATGTCAGAAGCAAACTAAAAAAGTCAAGAACGTCAGATGTGAATTCGACCCTTAGAGTTAAATTAAAAGAATCATTCCACATTTAGAAGATCCTCAGAAGCAATATCAAGGCACACATAATTATGCTAGAAGAGATTTTAACATGTCAAAAGCAACTTAAAATGATGACATAATACTCAGAAGATCCTTAGAATCAACTTAAAAGCATTCTTAGAGGCATCTTAAAGAAGTCAAGAGTCAAAGAAGAATAATAAAAGCAAAATCTAACTTTCATGGATATATCAAAAGTCTCTTAGAAGTTCTTTAAAAACTCAGAATATGACCATTGACTGCAAAATCAACGCATAAAAAATCTGAAGAGAATATTTTCAAGAAATCACTTGTCACAAATTTTGAAGAACCACAGAAAAAATTTTGTTAAGCTATGGATTGAATGAAAGAAGATCTAGGTACTTGACTCAAAAATTTTGAAGGCTGACAGATTGCAAAAGTCATTACCAACTCTGCATGAAAATTTGAAAATGATGTCAAAGGTTGCAACGACTAAATATTTTTAAAGCTTATAAAAATATGATTAAGGCAACACTTAATGACATCTGAGAATACACTAAAAAATATCTAATTCAAGAAGAGCATTCACTATCTTCCATCATTCAACACCAACTACTATAATACTGATAAAACATTCAAAGCTTCAATGCAAGATCTATGTCAAAAGGAGTTTGAATATGATCTTATTGCATACTTTTTTCGTTCAATTGAGTTTTTAATTTTTGTACAAGTCTGCCTATGTAAGAGAATTCATTTGTACATTTCCATTTGAAAGACAGTGAGTTGTTTGTAAGCTCTATTAAACAAAACGTTTGTAAAAGTTTTCTAGTTAGCTTGGAAAACCATTAAGTTAGTTAGTAAGCTTGGAAACCAATGTATGTAAGTTAGTTGGTGAGCTTGAAAACCAACATGTAAAAGTTTCTGGTGAACATGGAAAACCAACAAGTTATTGGGGAGCTTGTAAAACCAATAATTGTTTAGTAGAACCTAAGTTTAGTATAGGATACTAACTCAGAGAAGTGGAGTAGGAACCCAGAAAGAGCCAAACTACTATAAAAATATTGTGTGTATATGCTATGAGCTTTACTTTCTTTTATTTTAAGCATATCTCTCAAGCTATTGGTCAAAATTTTTGAAAGCTTAATTCACCCCTCCCTCTTGAGCTACCATCCAATTAGGGACCAACAAACTATGTGTACAAGAGTAAAGCACTCAGGACTAATTCTGGCTTGAGGTGGAGGAGTAGGAGGAGGTTGAGAAGGTAGGGATGGAGATGGGTCTGAAGAGGTTTGTGAGACATCTTGAGATGCAGATGGGGCAACAGTATGAGATGGTTGTTTTGCTAGTTGAGGTGACTAAGAGGGATTTTTGCTAGTGGATTTGAGGGACTTGAGTATTATGGCAAGTGGGATAGTTGAGTCAGAGATTCTGGATGAGACTGAGTCCGCTAAGGATGAAGTGAACTTTTGTTTTTGAAGGTGGGGAAGTGGAAGAATGGCAATAATAAGAGAGGTGGGAAAAGGAAAGTATGAGATGTGAGATGAGGGGACAAATGAGTTTTTGAGGAATGAGTAGACTGGTTAGGTGAAGTAGGTCTGGGCTCATGAGAAAGAGAGGAAGGAGATGAATGATGAGATAGAGAATGGTGTGAGTGATGAGATTGAGGTGATCTCAGGGGTGAAGAAGAGCTGAGATCATGAATAGGTGAGTGGAGGAGTGGGTTGTACAAACTTAAACTGACTTTTGATGGACTCAACCAAATACGTTAAAGCATCAAGTTTTTGACATACTGAATCCATCTTAACATTTAGAGTTGAAATGGATTCTTCAATAAATTTTTAGCCCACCTCCAAAGCTCTAAGACATGAAAGGTGAAGGTTTGGTAGCTTTTGTCTTTGCTATTGTTGTTTCTGTAGCATTTGTTTGTGTTGCTGTTATCCAAGCTTCATCTCTCACATCACTGGCTTTTCTTGTATTTATCTTTTCTCTCCTCACTTCACTTACTCTGGCTGTTGCTTCTCTTATTTCAACAATAATTTTAGCTTCTTCTTCTCTTAGTCCTGCTATCATCTCTCTACTCTATCAATGGGAGATGGTACCAAATTTTCCGTACTAGTTCCTCTCTTCTTTCTGTCATTCGTTCTTCAATTCTTGCTCTTTTAGAAGGCTTGGATTTTTTGACACCAATTTTCTTCAAGTTTAACTCACTAGTTATGTCTCCCTTCTTGAGCCCTTCTCCTTCTTCATTTGCCAAGTCAATTCCTTCTCTCCTTAGAAATTTTATCATGATCATCTCATAAGGAAGAGGAAATCTCTAGTTAGTTTTGACTTGGTACATGCGTTTTGAGATTGTTTTAGCCAGGTCCACCATTCTTCCACACTTGAGTGCCCATAAGATCTTGTCATCCCTTTTAGAGATGTTATCTTTACCATTTCTTTTATGATAGATGATAACCAGCATGTGGGCTATCCTCAAATTTTGATCCAGATAATTGGGATGGAGACTTTGTGTTTCTCTTCTAATCTCTATTCCAGCTAAGTTTGAGAATATTCTTGCCCTTGATGTGGGTAGTTCTACTTCTTATCTTTCCACAATGAGGAGGTTGGGATAGTCTCTTATACTCTCGATAGACAAGTCTATCTCTTTATCTCCTATCCAAGATTTCTTTGTTTTGGAGTAATAGTTGTAGAATAGGATTCTCACACTCTTTCATAGCATTTTTCTCTATAACTAAGAAAATTAGTCCATCCTTAGAAATGATCCACTTGCATACATCCAATTTCATGTGGTTTTCTTTGAGTGTTTCAAAATCAAAGATTCTTCCCTTCACTACCTTTTTCTCCTTATACACATTCATGAAATTATTGTAGGTAGAGATATTGTTTAAAATTACCTCTAGTAAGTGATTTTCATCTATTCTTCTTCTTTGGCTAAGGAAGGCATCTTCTTGCTCTTCTCTTTCTCTTCTCCCCTTCGTTTTGACAAATGCTGATGCTGTTGGCCGGTTTTCTTCTGTCACCTCAGCCATATGCAGTAATCAGTGTTTTAGCGCTTCAAATGGAATGAAATGGAATTTAGGGCTTTTCTAGAGCAATAGAATGGAGGAACACATAGAGGCAAAGTGGCCTCTTCGAGCAACAGAAAATGCTTGATAAGGTGAGAATTCAAATCATCTTCTCCCTATATGAAATTCTAAACATAGGGATTAGGGATAGATTCTGGGCAGGGAAATTTAATTTTGGACATGAATATTGAATTTTGGACATGGGCATTGAATAATGGACATGGATAGCAAATTTTGGACATGGATATTGAATTTTGAACATGGATATTGGATTCTGAACATGGATATTGAAAATTTGGACATGTAAATTGAATTCCAAACATGGATAGCAAATGCCAAACATGTATATTGAAATTTCAGACATGGAAACTAAATTCCAAACATGGATATTAAATTCCAGACATAGATAGCAAATTCAAGATATAGATATTGAATTCTAGACATGGATATTGAATACTGGACATGATAGAAAATTTTTGACATGGATATTGAATTTCGAACATGGAAATTGGAATTCTAGACATGGATAGCGAATTCTAAACATGAAATTTGAAATTCTGGACATGGATGGCAAATTTTGGACATGGAAATTGAAATTTAGAAAGCATGGATGGAGAATTTTGGTCTAAGGTATATTTTATAGTAATTTAATTGTGAATGTTTCCGGGTGGATAAGGATTCCTTATGATCAATCTCACAAAAACCTGGTCCTTTAAGCTCATTAAAAATGATTTCATAAAGTTTTAACTCATTCATCACACTTAACATTTATTTAACAATAAAATTTAAAAATATTTTGATGAAAGACTTACGTAGACCATGAAAGATTTTAGTGGATTTACATATACTCCCAAATTATTCTAATTTTATAGCTCACTTGATCTTTTATCAAACTAATTTTTATGCTTGTAATTAAATTGGCTATGATAAACATAATGGATCAATTAAATTTCTTTATATTATCTGCATATTTCCCAATAAAGAGCTTTCATCATTTTTTGTAATGAAACTAGCTAGCTGTAAACATGATTCTCAATCTCAACACCTTGCTAAAACATAATATATGTGGTTGTTATCATAATCCAGTGCTTTCTGTTGGACTATGTAGCCTTAAAGGACCATTCCTATTAGTAACCACAAATATTTTATAGAAATTTCAGTAGTGGATGGAGAATTTTGGTCTGAGATATATTTTATAGTAAGTTAATTATGAAATTTAGTTGCTTGATTAATTAATCTTTCATGAATGATTTTGGAAGCATAATGATAATTGTTGTTAACCGATATATCAAGCAAAGGATTACGTGTGCACACTATTGAAAAGTGTGATCATCTAAATAAGCCACACTATGACAATTATAAGCACTATAAAACATAAAATGCATAGTTTTTTCTTGCATGCCTTGACCTCTTCCTCCAACGACATGCAATCGGCCTCATATCGTGACAACTCCTCTCAAGTGTGCTGCATTTCTTGAATTTTTTATTTTAGCTGTCGGTTCTCTTCATGCATAGCATACAACTAACACGTGATTAACAACCCCAATCTCCTCTAAAATGCTTTATTCATCATCATCCTCATTTCCTCCATGAAAAAATTTACACATTTCCCTCATGAATAAGACACAAATTTGCATGGAAACCAAACCTAAAATAGAAATTACAAGAATAGATGAGGAAATTGCATACCTTGGTCTCTAGTGATGATTCTCCTACAAAAACAAAATCTCCACCCCAAATCTCAAGGTTCCCTTCATGTATAGTGGAAAACAATGATTTTTCCCTTTTTAATCACATCTAAACAAATGAAAGATCAAGCTCTCTTAATGCATGTTGGTGATTACGTGTAAAAACCAAATTTTTAATCTAAGATTCAAGGAAAAAATGGGTGTAAAAGAGAATGGCTAGGGTTGGTTTGGTCATGAAGAAGGGAAGACATGAATGGGGTTTTTTGGAGACGGTGGAGCATATAAGGTGCTCTAGCTTATCGTTTTCTAGTGGTGCACACACTAAGGCATGCATGTGCACCATTATTTTCCTTAAATGTACCAGAATTAAACCCTTTAATAATATGATCAATGTGTTTTATAATTATCACTCTCATAATTGTATTACATTGAAAAAATAATCTGTTCATAATTTATTAAATTCATAAGCATAAAAATCCCCATTTAATAAATTAGAAAATTTTCCTACCTCAAAATTCTGGGTTTTCACAAATCTCCATCAAAATCTCCAAGTAAAGGTGCTCAACAAAGGGGATTTATTGCTATTATTGAGTCCATATCTCCCCTTCCTGAGGATACAATAATTGAAAGTTGATGCATAGATGGAGGCTTATTAACTAAGATGAAATCACCATCTTCCAAATATTTATATATTAAATCACCTAACTGGAGTTTACTATGTTGCTTGAACAATATCAAACAACTCTTGCTCTTTACATAGCACTCCCTCATGTGATAAACGTGTGAATTGCAATATTTCCTTAGCTTCCTCAAGTTCCTTGAATTCACATGCTTAGGAATTAGTAATTTTTCAAAGATATCTTTAGCAATGACAATTTCAACTAATTCAAACTTTGGATCACCAATAATAATTAAATTACATTGTTTGATCCCATGGTTTTTCATGAAGATACTTCTTTCATCCATCTACATCCATATTTGCAAGAAGCATCATCATTACTTCTAGTAAGGCATCTTATTATATAGCATGAATCAAGTGAGGCAATCTAAAACTTGATGACTAGCAATATAATGGAAGTCAATTAATATGCTTACTCTGACCACACTTGTTTGGTTGTCTTTTGAAATCCGTAAGCCTTTTGTATGCACTTGTACATTCATCAATGCTTTGCAAGTCTATTTAAATGATAATGATGATCATAATCCATAACTTTGTGCACCTCATCAACCTAGTGAATCATGATTTGACCACCAAAGATTGTAATCAATGCAATGTGACACAATATGAAATTATCATATTCATTGTGCATTGATATCCTATCTCTCATATTGACATATATACCTTTCTAAGGTATAATCACTAAAGAGTACATTGCCAAAACCTTAAGTGTAATGAAAGACAAAACAATTCACATTTCTATTTTTCTTTGCATTTTTCAAACTTGGATTATTTACTCTTATTTGAAAATTTCTCCCCTAAAAATTCATAAATGCAAAATCTAGTTTTCCTTAATTTTTGTCTGCATTTAATTAGACTTATCAAGAGTTAAAAGTGATATTTTTGAAAGCTATAAACCAAGACAAACACTCTAATGAAACAACTTTAATGGATTATTGTTATTTACTGCTTCAATCATAACCAACATCGAATTCTTTGAACTAGCATATTTATAAATTACCTCATCTAAATGAAAACTAACTTCTTTGAAAGCTTCAAATGTTAATATGCTAGATACCATTGTTCATTTTAGAATGTAGGTTATAATTTTTGCCATTTCCACATTAGAAAGAGTCACTCAATATCAATTGTTTGTATTTATCCACTTCTTATGATTCGCAACTGTCCACAATGATCATTTTCATTCTTGAGATTGGACCATAAGAAGGTTAATTTTCAAATAAGGAAATATTGAACCTCTTGTTAGAAGATGTTGTTGTGAGTATTCCTTATCCAAGCAGAATCAATGGAAAAGGAGAGGAAGTCATCTTTTCTAATTGGGATTGAATTGCTTAAACCTCTTTGGCGTACTTATCCTTACAAAATTTTGGTTATAATAATTCACTAATTCTTCGTTCCTAGTCATCTCTAATATTCAATCCCAATTTTGCACCTATCTCCACTTGGGTTGATAATTTAGTGTCCATGGTGGTTTCATTAAAAAAATCTAAGAATTCATTCATAAAAAAAATTGATTCTATATGATATGCAGGTGAACAAAGAATATAATTGTGAATTATGAACAACATAGTGATTTGAGTTCAGATTATCATACTTGTACTTACCTTTCTTTTGTAGTCTGATTTTCTTGAGAATTATTTCTTCTTCATCCAGCATTAAAGAACCATTTGTCTCTTGATGGAGCTTCAAAGTCCTTATTATGGTCTTCTTCTTCAAATTTATTAATTCTTTATGAGAATGAAGCGTTTGGATTTTTGGAAAGAAGGTTGTGCTTTTTGTCAACCTCTTCTTTTGATTTATAGTTGCTAGAAGAGGTTTGGTCATTTACTTCTTGTGACAGGGGTTTCTTTTTCTTTTCTTCTTTCTCCACATCTTCCTTTTCATGTCTACTTTCAATTTTTGGTCATCTTCTATACTTCCAACTTTGTTTTCTCTGCAATCTCCTTTAGTAATTTGTTTCTAATCATTCTTTTCTTTTTGATATTCTCCTCTTTAACTTGTTTTAAATTTTAAGTTTTAATAGCAAGTCCTCCTCCACAGAGTTGGCTTTCTTTCTTCTTTTCTTCCTTCAAAAATTTTCCTTTTCCAGTCTTTGCATCATTGTTTGCCAAATCTTTTTCTTGAATCTCAATCTCTTCTTTAGATTGATCTCCCTCAAAAAATTTAATCTCTTCAATATCTTTCATCTTTTGCCCTTCAATTTCAATTTGAGGCTCTGCAATTTCTTCTTCTTTATTCTTCCTTTCTTCGTTGGGTTGCTCCCCCTCAGCCCATGATGATTCTCTTGCATTATTGTTTTTCACACATTCCTCATTTTTCTCCTCTTCTTTTTCTTTAGGAGATTTCTCCTTCCTTTTCCTTGTTTTCTACAATCAAGTTAATCTTAGTAGAAGAGTTAGTTTCATTTGGGTGCAAATTAATTTGTTCCTCAAAAAATGCCTTTAACTTGTTCAACATTTCTCTTACATTTGTACAACTTAAGACATACTTGCATATGGTGGGGCAGAGAGCATGGAATAAGGCATTTTTAACCTTAATATTTTCTTCCCCTGCTCTCAATTCATCCTCATTGGTGGCAATGAAAATGATTTTCCAAAGCTCAATGTCATATTGCCATCCTCCTCTTTCATTGAGCAAAATTAGTTCCATCAAAATATGGAAGCTGAGTGGTGAAGTTTCTTTCAATGAACATTGAGGATGATAATATTGCGTTAGCCATTTAGATCACTACAAATAGTTATGTAGCCTACTCTTATACAACTTGATAGATCACTTAGGCTTAGTTTAACCCAAGAGGAGAGGGGTGAATTGGGTTTATAAAATTATCTAGCTCAACACCTAATTAATTAACTTTCCTCTTTTTTTGCTTTTGTGCAAATTTGTAATGGAATAAATAATTGAAAGATAAAGTGCAAGAAAATAAATTAATCACAAAGAAAACATAATATATAGTGGTTCAGGACAACTTCCCTACTCCACTCTTCTAAGAGCACACCCCCTGTGCCTTGGGTTCCACTATCACATATAAAGGAATACAAATATGCAACAAGCACTATTATAGATCCTAGCTTTAAGGGGCATAAACAATTTAGCAATTGATTGTAAAGCAAACTCCAACAATCAAGTTGCTCTTCTTAATTCTAGCTCAAGGGAGCATAAGTCTTAATGCCTCTTATACTCTTCTAGATTACAACTCTTGGGGGCATGAATAGAACTTTGAACAAAGTGATTGTGAGATCCACTCAACAATCAAATACTCCTCTTGAGATTTGTCTCCAACATAAACTCAAGGAATGCACCAATAAGAAAAATAATAAAGTGATTACACTTTTTGACAAGTGTATCAATATAACATGGAGAAGACTCAATCTTTGAGTAGCTCTTTGTGGTGTAGAAGATCTTCCCTTTGTGTTGGTGAAGAAGGTCTTGAGTTAAGATTATGAATTTGAAAGCTCTTAAATGAATATGAAAAAGGTTATGTGCTTTGCCCTAAGGCAAAGAATTTCTTGAAGCTTAAAACTTAATCCCCAACTTGTTTAACCCTTGAAATGTCCCACCACTTCTCCTTAAATAGTTCTCTCAAAATCTTAACCATTGGAAATGGTTGGGTAGTAGTTCATGGCTTTGCAATATGGTAGGTGGTTAAGCCAATCAACTACGACCTAGGTGATATGTCATGTGCATTGGGTTTGCCAGGCAATTTCTCTTCTGATGTGGCAGGTAATACAACGTGGCGCCTCCACATTTGGCTATGCACATAGGCAGTACCCTTAGGCAACTATAGTTTTCTAAGGAGTTCACTTATTCTTAAAACACAACAGGCAATTTTCGCAGGTAGCTAGTAATGCTGATGTTGGGTAGGCAATAGGTGTGGGCGGCTGTGGTCCTACACTTGAAATTTGTTCACTTTGCCACTTTGTGAGCCTTGATATTTTGCATGTTAATTTCCTTGTGCATTTGTTAATAATCAAAATATGATTGTCCACATGTGATTTGCAAGGTGAAGCATTCACATGAAGAAGAGGCATCCACTAGTGATGAAGAAGATGAATACATGGCAATGATCACCAAAAGATTCAATAAAATGCTTGAAAAGAAGAAATTTGGAAGTAACTCTAAGAAATTTTGAAACAAGGACAAAAAGAAGTCCTAATATGTTACAATTGTAGTAATCTAGGATACACAAGATATTATTGTCCTAAACCTGACAAGAAATAAGGAGATCAATAGAAAAATAAGTACAACTCTTACCTTGATATGAAAATAAAAACAGCAACAACAACAACAATAACAGAAGCAATAGGAGGTTTGAGAAGAAATAGTAGGCAATGGTTGCATGGGAGATGATTGAGAACATTGATATGCTCATAATTTGTCATATGTAAAAACCTAAATTTATATGTTTTGGTTTTCAATTGATATGATTTTATTGGTTTATAATCATATTTGATTAAATATTATACTTAATGGAGTTAGTTTGTCTTTCAGGCATCAAAATCGTAACTTGTAGTTAATTTTCGACATAGATTTAAAATGATTTAGAAAAAGTGTTCAACATAAAAATTGTATCCCTTGTTCTTATCTTTTCAACACATTAAGAATTATCTAATTTTGATATTTATGGAAAAGTTATGGCTAAAATACTAAATGTTATTTTGGGTGAACAATTGGATGCACTAATGCACATTGGTGTTTTGGGGTAGCTAGGTGCCACAGCGCCATTTAATTGCTAACAAAACTTTCTAATCTTACCAATTTTATGTTATTTGTACAAAATAACTTTGGGAATCCATATGGAGGTGCAAAGATACCATAAATTAGGTTATTTAAAGAGGTTTTAAGGTAGAAAATAGGGGGAGAACGTGGACCTCATAAGAGGGAGAAGTTTTTGAAGCAAAAGAGGAGATTTTGAAGGGAGATTGAAGAAAGAGAAAGAGAGTCCTACTTGGAGACAATTCATTCTCTTATCTTTCTATGTTCTTTTTCAATTCTTTTTCTTTTCTCAATCATGTTTAAGATAAATGCTTGTGATTTATTTTAGTTCCATTATGAGATAAACTTTTTGTTCTAGGGCATGATGTATTCAGATTATAAATATTCAATTTTATTCAATTTAATTCAATTACATATTTATTCATTAATTATGTTGAGTATTTAATTTAAATTTAATACTTGCAAAAGTGTACATGCTCTTTCTACATGATTTATGATTCAATTTGAGGCTGAGAAATGATAATTGAATTAGACCATGACTAAATACCATAAGATTGTCATGAGATAGAGGTCTTCATGAGGCATGTATAACACCATGAATTTCTTATTCTTCATGCATCTTGATTAGTTTAGAATTTTCGTAGAGATGTAGAAAAATTGCTAACTAAGATAGATTATTATTTCTTGAGAAAGATTAACAATTAAAATAGAGAAATTTATTATCAATATAGGAATAAAAATTGATTGATTAAATTGGGTGAAATTGAATAGAATTAATTCGATGAAATCAGGAATCCTAGGTGTCTTAATTCATTGATTCTCTACTTGTCTAGATTTGCATTCTTGTCAATTTTTGTTAGGTTTATGTTTTCTTTCCCTCTTATTTGTGTCATTCAATTGTTCAAACAGAATTTAGGGATAGACTAATTTACTACTTGGTAATCATAGTCCTCGGGGGAATGATCTCTACTCTCATTTTATTATTTGTTGATGACATGTGCACTTGCGTTATGAAAATCCATAACAAACATGATGAATGGAAGCTCAAGTGAGGATGAAGGGGAACATGAATCTCAGATCAACACACTCACTCCAAGAGAAAGAAATAAAGAAGACCATTATACAAGAATTAGCTTTGTGGTCATTAATGAAGATGAGGTAAATTTTGAACCTGAAACTCCTAACCTTGAAGAAGCTTTAGAAGAATTATATTATGACTTCAAGGCTTTGAAAGCCAAGCATAGGGAGACCAAAAAGGAGTTGGATAGAATAAACTTTGAATGCTCTAAGTTAAAAGAAGAAAACTCCAAGCTTAGGGTTAGCCAAAACACCTTTACAGAACTTGAGCAAGTCAAGGCAAAAAACAATACTCTAAGAAAGACCTTGACATCCACGTTGTTGAAAATGAAACCAACAGAATCAAAAGAAAAAGAATTATGAATCTGGAAGAAAACAAGGACCCAAACAGAACTTGTTTTTTGTACCTAAAACTATTACAAATGTTGTAAATGCAATTTATTCTCAAAATGATAGATTAGTAGCACCTAAGAAGCAATGGGTACAAAATTTTTTTGCCACTAACCTACCTAGACCCATTCCAAAATGGGTACCAAAAATTAAAGCTTAACCTTGTCTATGCAGGTGTGCTTGAGAGCCATAAGAAGTAGCATGTGGTACATTAACAGTGGTTACTCAAGGCACATGATAAGGAAAAGGGAACTGTTCACAGTGCTTAAAGCAAAAACTGGTAGAATAGTTGTTGGTTCCTAGCTAATGGTGGCTCAAGAGGGGTGGGGGAGGTGTGAATTGAGCCCTTAAAAATTTTGGCCAATTTTAAAAGGTAGTGCAAAAATAAAATAGGAAAGATAACACAACATACTGAGATAATGATTTTTATAGTGGTTTGGCCCTTAACCTAGTACCTACTTCATTTCTCTAAGTTAGCCTCTCTTGATAAGCTCAGGTCCCACTAACACTTGTTGGTTTTCAAGTTCACCAACAAACTTATACAAGTTGGTTTTCCAAGCTCATTAACAACTTATATATGTTGTTTTTTAAAGCTCACCAACAACTTATAAAAGATGATTTTCAAAACTCACTAACAACTTATACAAACTTTAGCAAGTTTTTCTACTTACTATTCACTATAAGATGCAAGCCCCTTGCTTGCAAATGAGAAAATAATAAATAATGTGTACAAAAGTGAATGCCTCTTGATAAGAAGAGTATGTAAAGTGTAGTAATAAAAATAATAAATATAGCAGTAAAGAACAATAAAGATTAGACTCCAAGTGTTGTTGAATGATTTGACTTGAATGCTTCTTGGAATGTTGCACAATGGAGCTGATCTTGTGGAGCTAAATTTGAGAGCTTTAGTAAATGCTTAAGAAAACTTTTTCTTATCTCTCTTATTCTCAGATCTTCTTTCCCAGATGTTTGAATCTTCATTTTATAAGTTTTAGAAGACATCTTAGCTTTAATGATCATTTTGGGTAGCTTTCTGACCGCTTGAAAAAAGTAGATTTAAAGCCTCATTGCGTTTTTCCTCTATCCAGCTATAGAAGTTCTATGATAAGTAATCAAAACTTCTATACTTTGTCTACCTATCACTTTCCATTGTGCACTTAATTCAAAACTTTTGAGGTTCTTTTGTTGAACTTCTAAGCTAGTGGCAACAACAACATTTCTACATGGTCGATCATTTCAGATTCTTCTGAAGGCTAAATCTTGTTTCTAATATGTTCATCAGTCATGTTTTTGCTTCTGAGAAGCTTCTGAAGCGTTTCTAAATGATTGAATTTCTATTTCTAATGAACTTATTAAGTCTTGGCTTTTTGAGTGTGCCTCCCTTTTCGACTGTATTGGTAATCTTCTCTGGTCTGACCAAAGCAATCTCACTTACCTAAGTCCAATATAGTGGAGATTTGCATTTATGCCCATATAGTGCCTCAAAAGGAGCCATTTGATACTGGAATGATAACTATTATTATATGCAAATTCGATCAATGATAAATACTGACTCCAAGTTTTGCCCCATTCTAGAGTGCTACGCATGTCTTTCAACTGTTGATTCACTCACTCTGTTTGCCCATCTGTTTGGGCGTGACAAGTGCTACTGAAATCTAGGCATGTCCCCATAGTCTTGTGTAGTGCTCTCCAAAATTTTGAAGTGAACATTGATCCTCTATCTGAGATAATCACTTTGGGCAAACCATGCAATCTTACAATTTCCCTCTGATAAATCCAGGCATATTTCTTAGTAGTAAATGTGGTTTTAACTGATATAAAGTGATCTACTTTAGTCAATATATCTACAATAACCCAAATACTATCAAACCTAGCAACTGTCTTTGGCAGACCAGTGATAGAGTCCATTGTTAAGTCTATCCATTTCCACTCGGGAAGTTCAATAGATTGCAATAGTCCACCTAGTCTGTGATGCTCTGCTTTCACTCTTTGACATATTAAACATTTAGCCACAAATTCGGCAACATCATTCTTCATCCCATTCCACCAGTATAAAGATTTTAAATCATGATACATTTTATTGTCATTGGGACGTACAGTATAAAGGGAGTAGTGTGCTTCCTCTAATACCTTTTGTATTACTCCTGCTCCCTTAGGAAGAACTATCCGATTCTTATACCTTATAAGATGGTCTACATCAATAGAGAAGTTTGGCAACTCATTTTGCTATACTTGCAACTTCAATTTCTGAAATTCTTCTTCTAATGACTCTTTTTGAGTTGTCTGGATCTCATCCATCAAAGTAGGCTAAATGTGCAATTGACACAACTGGGTCACTACCCCTTTTATCTCAACTTGTAAATCCATACATCTCAATTCTTCAAATAATTCTTTCTTTTATGTTAACATACATGCTAGACTGCTTTCAGATTTCCTACTCAAAGCATCAACTACAACATTTGCTTTGTGAGGATGATAGTGAATATTCAAATCATAATCTTCTAACAGTTCTAACCATCTTCTCTAACTCATATTCTACTCTTTCTAAGTAAAAATGTATTTCAAACTTTGTGATCTATGTATACATGACATTTTTCCCCATAAAGGTAGTGTCTCCATATTTTTAAAGCAAACACTACTACTGCCAACTCCAAATCATGGGTCAGATAGTTACGCTTGTGAGGTCATAATTGACGTGAAGCATAAGCTATCACATTGCCGTTTTGCATCTATACACAACCTAATCCTTTCTTTGATGCATCACTGTATATCACGAATCACCTTAACTCGATGGAATTGTAAGAACTAGTGCTTCCACTAATCATCTCTTTAATTCTTGAAAAGCAGTTTCATACTTCTCATTCCATTCAAATGAAACTCCTTTCCAAGTCAACTAAGTTAGTGGCCAAACATGAAGAATCCTTCAATAAATCTTTGATAATACCTGGCTAATCCCAAAAAACTTTTGACCACAATCATGGTGCTTGGTTTAGACCAATTTGCTATAGCTTCTATTTTATGAGGATCTACAGAAATGTCATCTCCTGAAATCACATAACCTAGAAAAGCTACACTATTCATCCAAAAGTCACACTTTTTCAATTTTGCATAAAGTTTTTCTTCTTTGAGTTTCTGCAAAGTCATTCTCAAATGTGATTCATGACTCTCCCTGTCTCTTGACTAGATCAAAATATCATCAATAAAAACAATTACAAACTGATCTAAATAGGGTCTGAATACCCTATTGATTAAATCCATGAAGATAGCTGGAGCATTCTTTAATCCGAATGGCATTACTTGAAACTCGTAATGTCCATGTTGTGTTCTGAATGCAGCCTTCTGAACATCTGTAGGCTTAACTTTTAATTAATGATAACCTAATTATAAATCATTCTTTGAGAATACTATAGCTCCTTGCAATTGATCTAATAGATCATCTATCCTAGGTAGTGGATATTTGTTCTTGATGGTGAATTTATTTGGTTCCTGATAATCGATGCACAACCGAAGACTCCCATCTTTCTTCTTAACAAACAACACTGGTGTGCTCCATGATGACACATTGGGATGGATAAATTCCTTGTCCATTAAGTCCTGCAACTGCACTTTTAACTCTGCCAATTCAATTGGTACCATTCTATATGGGGCCTTAGACATTGGCTCTGCTCCAGGTTAGAGATTAATGCAAAACTCTATTTCTTGTTCAGGAGGCAATCCAGACAATTCACTTAGGAACATGTATGGAGAATCTTGTACTACTGGTATATGCTTTGGTAGCCGACATTCGGAGTGGGTGTCAATAGCTAAAACTAAGAACACCTCACAGACTTTCTACACGATACTAAGAGCTTTCATATCTGATACGAGCTTAGGTGCTTTTCCCTTAGGTGAACTTCTAAAGGTAATCTCTACCTTATCAGGGGTCTTTAAAGTTATCTACTTGGTTTTGCACTCAACTTTAGCTTCATACTTGGTTAGCCAATCCATAGCTAATATAATATCCAAACCTTCCATATTCAAGATTATTAAATCAACATAAAAGTGTCCGCTCTCAATCACTATAGGTATTTCATAACATATTTTTGTAGCAATACTAACTGCTCTCAAGGTGGTGGATACTTCTATCATAGTATACATTGGGGATTTAGACAAACTAACTCTATTTACAAATGTAATAGAGATGAAAGACTAAGAGGCACCTAGATCAAACAAAACATAAGCCATATATTTGCACACAAAAAGATTACTAACAATTCATGGTCTGAGCTTTAAGCGTTGGTCACCTATACCATCGTGATTAATGGAGGTCTACGTTGTTTATTCTGTCACCCAGGGACTGCATTAGGTCCTCGACCTCTGCCTCGCATCTAACCTGCACCACGTTCAGGCTAAGATGGAGTTCAAGAAGATACACTTTCGTTCCTTCCTTGATTAGGACAATTCCATCTAATATGACTAGTCTCACCACATGTAAAACAAGTAAGTGGCCTTCGCTGTCCCACATCCCGTGGTTGGATCGACCCTTAACTAATTTCCTTTGTCTGCCCTGGAGTCAATCTAGTCGACCTTCCTCCTAATTTCTTTAATAGTAATCAACAATCAAATTTTAAATGTCCTAGCTTCTTGTAATAATTATAAATTTTTTCAGATAGTACACTACTACTCTACTCAGTTTTTTACCTGATTTGTCACCCCTGCTTGGTTTCTCTCAAGCATCTCCTCTCCCTAAATTTAGAATGTTCCTCTGCCTCATGTTCTACCAGACAAGCACGCTCTAAGATATCCTCATATCAACTTAGCATGAGTGGAGCTAGCTTCTCCTGAATATCCAATCGTAACCCTTCCTAAAATTTCTAAGCTGTTTTAGGTAAATCCATTCGAACCCATGGCACAAATCATGCCAAAGATCTAAACTATCCATCATATTCTTCTACAGCTCTCTTGCCCTGCAATAATGTCAGAAATTCAATAGCTCGCTTAGCCTTTCACTAGCCAGCACATATCTATGGAGTAATCTTTCTCAATAATCATTCCATGTCATTCCTACACCATTTCCAATAAATGTTAATTTTTCAGTGTGCCTCCACTGTTCTGCCTCACCCTCCAGCTAGTAAATCCCATATAATACTTTATGCACTTGGGCATTCCATATATGCAAATGCTTTTTTCATACTAGCTAGCCATATCATTTACCACACAATAGTCCCTCTGTCCTTTGAAAGTTGGAGGTTTCATACTTTAGAAGGCTTTCATATTTAGACCTATTCCTGGTTGTCTTTGGGATGGCTGCCCCATTTCCAGTCCTACATTTACTTGCCTTTCCCGAGGCCTTGCCATTGATTGAGGCTCCTCTGCCTACCTCCTTTGAGTTTGGACTATTTCTTATAATGTCTAGGCAATACCTGTTATCATTGTCATCATAGTGCCCAACTCCTGAGTCATTGCTGGAGGCGGCATAGGTGGAACTACATTAACACCCGGAATCATAGTGCCTGACCTATCTGCTCTGGCAAGTTCTGCCCCTTGGCCTTCCTTAGGTTCAACTACCCCTCCTTTGACTTCATTTTGGGTCAACCCCGGCATTTCATCTGCCTTGGAAGCTTCTGCCTGACTTTCCCTAATAATAACCCCCGTCGCTGGAGTCCATGTAATTCTTCTCGGTGACTCCTCCATTATGGGGGCTTTACCTTTGTCCACTCTATTCCATGGTCCCATGACTATATAAGGAAGGGTATCGAATCATATAACATCATGATATTAATATATCAATTTAACATATTAACATAAAAATTCAAATTGCATGTTATACTAACATTCCCCTATGTAAACTAGAAGTATGCATGTCATTTTATCACTAACTTCCAACACCCTTACCATTACAGTTCTAGGACTTATCTCAACTATTCTTCTATGTATCAGACATACACACTTTGATACCACTCTATAATGCCCTGCTTTTCGAGGCATTACTTAGGCAGGAACAGGAGGACTCTCAGTCAGAGTCTCCCCTAAACTTACCCTCTTAACCTGTATAAACATTTACAAACACCCACATGTGCCTAGAATTATAGTTGTACTATAAAGGTAAAGTGTATGGAAATCATCTTTGCTTCTACTAAAATAATAACATGTAACTTAAAACACTTAACACACTTAAATTTATATTATTTACACCATTAATATACTAAATAAATCACACCTTTTATACATTCCAAAAATATCAGAGAGATAAGAAATTAAAATTATCGTGGTTTATCCCTCTCTTGAGCTCCAACCCCTCATTGGGCTTCATCTTTTGGCCAGTTAACTAAAACATAATAAAATAAAGTGAGTCTGAGTAACTCAGTAAGCAGGCATAAATTAAATCAATACTTAAATCATAGAATGTATGTAATAAGTTTCATATGCTAATAATATATCATGGATTGAATACAATTAGTAACAACATTTCTAAATAAACATCTACTAAGTTGTCTACTATATTTGATTGTGTCTATTCACATTTAAATCCCCTTTCTTTCTAATGCATTGCTTTCATTTCTAGTCATTCACTATATTTTGCCTGCAAGCAATTAGTACCATATTCGGTAGGCCATCAATCAAACCAAATGCACAATATCATAATCAAATGGACTCATCTTTCTTACAACTTTGGTGTACTCTAGTTTTTCCTACTACCTTAGTTACGAATGTTATCAGGCTTGAAATATCCCACCCTCACTGCAACTCAGTGGTCATAGGTTTCTCATTTACACCTATTAAGTAATCAGAGGAGTCTCATAAACAATAAGTTGATCAGACCTTTTCACCAAGCGAGGTTGTATCCATAACAAAGCCCTAACAAGGGTGGGATCCCAAAAACCAAATGGCCATCCCAAAAGGTGTCCAAACCCAATTTGCAATAGTTCATGCATGATGAATATGAAATTCTTACTCAAATCACTCAACACTGCATAATACTTCCATTAAATTTTCAAACTCAATATTAAAAACCTTATGACATTTAATGCCTACTATATCATCATAATTATGTAAACATATCTTTAATTCTCAACCAAGTAACCAAACTCAATAGCATACTTAGTTAAGACATCACTTTCAAATGCATATATTTTACTAAATGAGTTCTTACACTAAGCCATTGATTATCATGACAATATAACATGATCCTTCTTATGTATTCATTATTTTTCAATTTTTTTTCAAAAATATTCTCATAAAACATACCTTTAATTAATAAAAATATCATAAAAATACCTAAATTATCAAAATATCTAAAATACAAAATTTTTTTCAAAGTTACTGCTCATAGCAACACCTTGTCGAGGCAAGGAAATAGCTTTCTAGGGCAAGGCCACGGCATGAAAAATTTTATTATTCACAAGGAAAGCTTGCCGCGATAAGGCCATGCCTTGATGTGACAAGGAAATAGTGTGTCACATTTTTACTATTCACAGGGGCATTTTGCCACAGCACGGACATTCCTTGCCATGGCAGAGCAATGTCTTGCCACGATAAAGGACTACCTTGCCACAGTAGAGTCTCTACTATTTCCCTTTTTGCAATTTTTTGAGCCTCTTGCCGCAGCAAGGGACTTCTTTGCCACAGTAAAGTCCCTGCTACCCACCTGTATCTCATGAAAACTTATCCTATCATGTAATTCCCAATATTCTTTGTTTAACCACTTGGTTTTCCTCTTATTTCACTTTGTTTAACCTTAATTCTAATCTACTAATCCCACTTATCCTTTGAAATGCTTTGATAACCAATACTACCTCATTAATCATTATGTAATGAGTTCATAACTTTTAGTGAAGTTTATAATACTTCACATATACTAACTTACTTCCCAATTGCATTTATTTCTTTCATCCTTACTTAATTCTCTTCTTCCAACCTTCGCACTACACATTTTTCTTAGTTGGTACACATCTAAAGTATGATATACTAATTTTATCCCAAGAATGAACTCATAATTCAATTGAACAATATCCATAATGAAGGATCCCAATTTCAGTAAAAGTACTTAAGCAAATAAACCTGCTTACCTTGTGTGTATCCAACATACTTCTCTTTTACTATGATCCTTATATGGCCAAGTCCAAATTCGCAATTTAGGACTCCTAAATTCAAAGCATATATCCCTTAATTATTAAAATGCAAAAGTTTATTGAATATATCATTCTTATTCTATAACTTAAATCTATTTAAGGATTATCCACTTACTTAGCTAAACTTCAATGAAAAGATGATCATAGACTTACAAACAAGGATTAATCATGCTATACTCTTCTTAGTACTATTTCATCAAATACCTATAGTATAGTTTTCAAATCTCTACATACTCATTATCCACAAGTTGAGATTTCTATTCTGAATTACACATAAATACATTTGAACTAAATTCTTACCAAAATGCATGTTCAAAACATCCACTTCACTACTGAATTCTTTTTTACCCTAAACCCTAACTTCTCAATGATGAAGATTTACTTTAAAATCTAAAATTTAGAAATTCTAGCCACTAAAAACTATTAGTGGATAATGGAAATTGCTTACCACTTACTTTACTCCAAATGGAATCCACCTAATCAAGTTGCGAGATGAGACCCCAATTTGTTCTTCAACTTCCACGATCTCAATCTATTGAATTTAGTGTTTATTTGATACTAGAGTGTTGCTAAACTGATTATCATTAATTTCCCTAACTTAATTTGTAAAGGGGAAGGCTGGGAATGAAAGGGGAAGGGTGGAAATGAATGGGCTGAAAAATGGAGCTAGTGGACCATTTTAAGCTCTAACACATATAGTGCTCTGGTGGTGTGTACTAATAAAAGCACTTGTGGTCCACCTATCTTGTGTTCTGACCTTCTTTACACTAAAATTTCTTCCTGTACACCATATTAGTTAATTCATCTATCACTTCCATCATGATTCTTCCATTTACATTAAAAATTATTCATATATGGTTCTTTTATACACCATAAAATATTTCATCCCATTTCAAAAATTTCAGGGTGTAACGCCCCAACCTCCTAGGGCCATTACTCCACTTTACATTGTAAATCGTCATGATCATACCATGATTTTTCCACTTCTTGAGTGGGTTGCTTTGATTTTTTTTCTAGTTGACCTAATTTCTATAGAAAATTGGATAGTCTCCCTTGAAAATAGGGCTATCTACCTAGGAACAAAAATTCACTACATATTATGATACATTTCTCTAGTATAATTTATAAAAGTAAGAAACTATACACTCTAATATTTCCCAATCATCCACACAACATCCTTATAACTCCACAGCTCCCCCAAGATAGCAGCTGCATCATAATGACAATGAATCCACCACATCACTATACAATTTTCATTCCACATACACAATACATCTCACACTCTAATATTATATTGATATGCCTATAAATTACAATTATACATCATGAGACATAAATTAATTACAATTACAATATATATAAGATGGGAATTTCCCAATTATCATACAATAAAAAAATACAAATTCAACTATTATACTTTTATACCAATCTTGCCTCTTCTGGACTTAACCTATCAACTAAAAAAAATTAAACAAGGGTGAGTCCAGCTAGACTCCATAAGTAGATTGCGTGGCAAACAATACTTCAACCAAAATAAACAAAATATCATCCATTCAAGTAGGGATCCATAAGGTATTCCACACACCAATCCAAATAAATAGGTTTTCAAACTCAATACAATATCTCAACATGTCACAACATAAATAATATAACATTAATTGTACATTCTAAAGTAAATTATACGCTCTAAGATAATCACTTATCTCAAATCACACATATACATAACATATAGGTATGTATTACAATTTACATTCATGTGATAACTACAATCCCTTGATTCAAACATCCATACACTAGAAAAATAATAGTAATTATAAGTAGGGAATATCTTCTATACCCTCCCAAACTATACATTAACATAAAATATCACAACTCTATATTATATAACAATCAAAGACATGCCCACATCATAGAATTTTGGGATTTTTACTAATCTCAATTCTCATACATATTCACATTGCATGCAATAAGAAATGGGATATTTACAATCTCATCTAAGTCATATACATAATTATCAATCCACATATAAGCAGGGGATATTACTATCCCCACCCAATCACACAAGCAAACATGCATAGCCTATTCACCTCAGAATAATTCGATTCATAATCCACATATCTTCAAACTTGACTTGTCTCCCCTGTGCCATAAAATCCTACACATATCACATGAATCCCAAATCTTATTTACATATACATATCCATAAATAATTTTTATTTATATAATGAAGCATAATAATCAGATTTTTTAACCTAATGCATCTCATTGTATTTTCAATAATTTTATTTTTGCACTACCATCATCCGCCTACTCCACCTTGGGAGGCACACCAAATCCAAAACAGTACCTTTTCACTTTGCAGTGCACCGAGTCCATCTCGGCTAGAAGCCTGCCAGGCCTACACAGGCACAATGCTGTAAATAATGGCACCCCTCCCTCATCGTCTCACAAGAGTACCAGTTCACCACTAAATGCGCCTACATTAGTTACTTAAGTCAAATCAAAGAACACAGGCTATCCAGGCCAATAGTGGCGCCCGACCACGCCAGCTACCTAGACAACCACCCCTTGGCTAACCAGGCCACTCCTCACCACATCGTAAGTATATGTCGGCCCCATGGCCATCATAAAATGAATACATGAGCTACACAAGGCTCCATGCCAACCAGGCACTAAAAAAAAAATATCGGCACTCTCGGGATTAAAACATATATAAAAACAATCCTAAAATAAAATTCTTTGTATTCGAATTTATCCATCTAATTTTGATCTAAAATTTTTTTTGTAAGTTTCATATAGTATCAAAATTTTACAACCAAACTATTAGATACAAATAATTTAAATTGAGCAAATTAAAAATAAAATATAAAAATATAAACTAAAAATTATAGATGAAATTTTCCTATTCATTTTCATCTATAATTTTTTTCATAAATTAAAAATAACATAATAGTATTTTAATAAAAATTTTGGGTCAAAATGACTTAATTTGATGGAACAAAAAATAAAATACAAAAATCAACAAAATTTGGAAAAATGGGCAGCGAGTGAATTTTTGGATATTTATTTCTTAGATTGTTTTGGACCTATTAATGTTTGAATTTTTCCACCAAAATTTGTAGATTTATAGTAAAATGTATGTATTATAACTATATATTTTTATATTTACAAAATAAAACCATTTATAGGGTTTTAATTAAGCTAAAAAGGGGCACTTGATAAGCATAATATTTTCATGTATCAATTATGTTTTTAATACAATTGTCAATCTATTTTCTCTTATTTTTCAAAACAACCCACACATACTAATAGAAGATATTAATCTTGATTAACTGAAGCAAATAAATCACATTTAAATCAATATATGGCATGTCATAATATATTAAACATTTGTGCCCAAAATTGCAAAATGTAACTGTCCAAATCAAATACGTTTCAAACACCTGTTTACCTCACTTGGTCTATAATTTGCACTTCCATTTAATCTTGGGACACACCCTTAATCAGTCCTTAATCCTCCTCCATAATTACAGCCTTATGTATAATAAATTTGCAATTAATTCCAGCAACCAACCTATTTAAATACTCTATTCTACACCCCTGCTGTCTACCTGATTTCATCATCAAATTGCCATTTGTTTGGGCCTACTAACTACCCCATTAAAGCCTTGATTAAAACATAATTAATACCCTATAATTATGCCTAATCATCATGTTTAAATCATATAATTCCAACCCCTAAAATTAAGTGGACAACAGGGTATTTGCAATAATTCTTAATTCCATCCTAATTTATTTTTATTCCTGTTTTAATCATACCCCAACTAGACTAAATTAAACCTTAGTCACTCTATAATAACACTAATTAAGTCCTTAATCCAACTAGGAAAATTTCTAGCAAATGCTAATTACCAAAATAATTTACAACATGAATTTCACTAGATCTCCATGAATTCTTTCCATAAGCATGTTTATCAACTTAAATCAACAACTTCCATACCTGAATTTTGTGCTTTCCCTAGTGGATCCCATTTGTAAGGATTAATCTCCTAATTAAGCTAGCTGCCACAGCTTAATCCAAGAGGAAAATCGTAGCCCTCAACTTGAAGTTTGTTTTCAACACTTTTAAGCATACTAGGTGAATTTGTGAATTTTAGGAGATGGGATGGGCTCAACATGAGCAAAGGAAGGCATGGCAGGGCTTACATGAGGGAGATAAGGAAGACATGGGTTGCATTGCTTATTTATAAGCTGATTGTTATGGTATTTTGCAACCTATTTTTGTTCAATGCACATGCACTCTCATGAACTTTTCAAACTTGCATTAATCTTTGTTTTTAACATGTATAGGCTGCCCATTTCATAAGTCATATGCTCATATTAATTTTTGATTCATTAAATCTATCATTTTTTATAATTTAATTTATTTTTCTTAATTAAAATTGATTTAAAATGAAAATTTCTAGAATTTACTGGCACACTCAGTATTTCGCCCTTCTACATGCATTTTCCATTTTTCTTCACCTATTAATCATTAGTTAATGTATGTCCTTGTCATTCTAGCATTAATATGAATATTCCATCCATTTTCATAATTTTTCATAATAAAATTTAATAGTTTTCAATATATACACATCCGATGCTCCACCCATTTAAATTCATTTGTTTCTCAATTAAATCACTTATTTAACACACTTTGATACATTCCCAACCTCATCCTCATGTTTACATTAATAATCCACTCAATTCCATGAGTTTTCCATAATAAATTTCTCAAAAATTTAATTATACTCCAATATACTTCGTGCCGAACTAACAAAAATTTACAACTAAAATTCACATACTTGGAATTTTTAGGGCCTTACACAGGGTCTCACAAAAATACATCTTATGGCTAATAACCTTTAGCTATGGAAAATCATTTTCATTGCCATAAGTGAGGATGAAGTGAGAGTAGAGCAAGAAAATGTCAAAGCTATGAATGTCTTACTCTATGCTCTTTGCCCCACCATTTACAAGTTTGTCTTCACCTATAAGAGTGTAAGAAAAATGTTGAACAAGTTACAGATAATTTTTGAGTAGCAAATTGATTTATACTCAAGTTTTACTAATTCTTCTACCGAGATTAAATTGAGTGTAGAAAATGAAGACAAAGAAGGAGAGAAGAAAGATGATCAATTTATTAAAGTTGAAGCACTGCAAATTAAACAACAACCACAGTTTGAGAAAAAGAAATGTCAAGAAGAGATTGAGATTCAAGAAGAAGATTTGGCTGGTAGTGATGCAGAGAAAGAAAAGAAGGAAGAAATCCAAATATGTGAAGGTAGATTTGCAACAAAAAGCAAAGATTTAGAGCAAATCAACAAAAAGAAAGAAGATAAAGAAAAGAAAATCTATCAATCTCCATCAAAGGATAAATGACTTCTTTATACTCGATGAAGAAGATATTTAAAGAATCAAAGAGAAAGGAAAGGTAAGTGCAGGTATGGAAACTCAAACCCAAACTCCATTATATTCTTTTGTTATCCATACTTAATCCATTTACTCATTTGTTTTTGATATTATTTCATTTGTATATGAATAGAATGTTAAAGTGTAGTTTAAAATAGTCTAAATCAAATAAATTCATGATACAAAATTGAAACACAAATCAAAACAGAATTTAAAGACATGTAGGAAAAGAAAAACATTCGTATAAGATGCAAATAGATTAAGTTATGAATGATCTAATCAAAATGGTGAAGTGCATTCTATTTTGCTTAGTAGTCCAGATTCTTAACTACATACTATTTCATGATAAAAAGGGATTGCACTTTTTAAGTTGTTGCATAAAGCTCACATCTATTTGATTTTGCTAATGAAAGAACAAGTGCAAGAATCTCCCAAGTGCATGCAAGAAAAGCTTGAAATGAGCACATGAAAGAAGGAGAATAATAAGAAAAGAAGTTCATCTTCTCAATCTACAAATTTCAAGTTGAAGAAAGAAAATCAAGTGATGAAATGAAAAGTCAAGATTGGCATCATCATTTATGAGCTTAAATGCAGAAATTGAAAAAGGAAGTGACGAAAGAGATAAATTTGCCAAACTTGATATACATATATATATATATATATATATATATGATTGATAAGTACATTGAATATATGCATTTCACTACTACACTCTCTTCATGTTCCTGATATATCCATCTAACTACTTTGGATTTGAATGAATATGAATTCATTGTTTCTCAACTAAATCATTCTGAAAATTTAAATTGATATGTAAAATAACTAATCCTTAATATAATTAAAGTCCTAAGGCATATTAAAGCCTTTTTAGAAAATCTTATAGTTTAAGGTCTTGAATAGGCATTCCATGCCTAGCCATTCCTTCTGTAATCATCATTAAGGCTTGAATCCCCAAGATTGAAACAATTAACATAATAACTTAAATCTTTATGAATGCTTAAAAGTTATGCTTATGTCATGAATTACTACATCTTATTTATTATTCCCACCATTCATGATCATAATGTTTACAAGAGTGTTTGAGCATATATATCTTGAAATAGTATAATGAGAAAATTCAAATAATATGTGATAGTCTGTTTCATCCCAAACTGCTTTCTACAATTTTTGCATCATTTAGAATAGTTTTACTATTTTGATCACAACATTCTTGTTAGAACTCGAAATTAATTGATTCTTGATTCCACGAGTATATAATTTAAAGGGCTAAAACTTTTATGTTATCACATTTACTGAATCAACCTCCTTCTAAGAGTCATTGGGCCTCAAAGTGATGCCTTTTTGATAAAGTAAAATTTCAAACTAAATTTTAGCTCCTAGAGACAACTTTAGTTTTCTAGCCATTACTTTCTCATAAAAAATCAAAATCATGTGATTCTTGATGCATTGAAAAGATAAGAACAATATCTATAACCTTGATGTTCAAAACATTTTCCAAATCTAACTCTAGAACTACTAGAAGTTTCCTAAATCCTTCACCATGTATTGATAAAATTCTTCGATGATCAAATCCTATGTTGAATACTGAAATATGATTCTTGGATGATTTGTTAAATTGATAAGGTGTATAAATTATGGTATGAACTGATTTGTAAAAGCATATATTAAGCATATAAAGACATACAGAAGGCTTATGAATTTCTAAATATGATTGAATGAGTATGGTCTGAGTGAGCATGAAAAGTGATATCTATTTTAGATTGCCCCACTCTATTCAAGTTTCATAATAAGATGCTTTATAAATAGAAATAATGATATTTCTTTAAAATCTGATCTCAAATGAATTAAAGAAGCATTTTTCATGACCTTGGATCAAGCATTGAAATTTAATTACTTTTAAAGATACAAAGTTTAAGTTAGAAGAAATCAGCATTCCTGAAGATATATCTGAAAAGCTATTGATTTCTAAGCATGTGAAATAAAGGAACTTGAGAAAGCTTGAGAAATATTCAATTCACATGTATATCATATAAAGTTGTGCTACGTCTTCAAGTTTATCTGTGATAAGCAACAGACGAAGTTCTTTTCTTAGTATTCACCAAACAATGTAGCGTTGTGATAGCGCAAACAAGGTTTCTTCATAATAGACAAATTGACTTCATCTATTGATTTGTTTGTAGAGAGCTATAGACGAATCTTGAAGAAGTAGATAGATATTACCTTCATATTTATATTTCTTAGTCTGCCATCTTAAGAAAGGAACATGAGAAACTTAATTATGCAAAACATCACCTGATGATCAAAATGATAGAGATTTAGTGTTGCCATCATTGAAGAACATCAAAAAACTATAAACAAATGAAAAGAACAAGCACAACAACTAGGATCATTCACTATTATTGAATGACTAAAATGAAGTATGTTTGTTACCTTATATGACTAAAACTATAATATTTTCATTCTTGAAAAAATGCGGTAAAGTTTCTTATGCAATTTCTTTGTGAAATATGACTGTCAGTTCAATCTCCCTTGTGTTTAATTGAGAATTATGATTTTGATACATCCTTGAAATGATATATGAATTGATGCATGCTTGAAAACTGTTTACATATCTTCAAAACTTCAATTAAAATTTGGATGTTGCTCATGACATCAATCTATCCTTTATATTGTTGAAAACTAATTGTATCTCATACTCATAGTTGTTGGGAATATTATATACTTTTGATGACAACAAAACTTATCTTAAGACTTGATTTATGCTAATGATTCTTCTAGTTTAGAAAGCTTGAAATGTAGAAAGACATGCTTGAAATATGCGTGCTTTATTAGAATATCATTTATGAAAATATATACATCTTGATATAAGTCTAGAAGAAAAATCATGTTGGTCCATATTGTTTTAAACCTTGTTTATCATGCCTTGGATCACATGTTAAAAGTGCTTAAAAAGATATCTTCTTGAATGAAAAACAATGAGTGCTTAAATGGGATTATAGATACAAAATCATGATTACATATTAATGCTTTATAACTTATGCAAATTACGTATGGATAATTATATTATGATTTTCAATGAAAAATATGATGAAAAATGTCAAGCTAATAATGTGGCAAAAGTGCAAAAATTTCCAAGTTCAGATTCGCTACTATAGTAATTTTGCAACAGTAAAATACTATAGTTTTGGTACAATGACAGACAAGTGCAAAGCTACAGATGAAGTGTCTTTAGACAAACATAGAGATGAAGTCTGCTACAGTAGCTGCTACAGTGGCTGTTATAGTGATAGATGAAGTGGAAGATAAAACTAAGATGAAGTAAAAGACAAAGTTTGTCTAAGTCGAAGTAGTAGACGAAGTGGAAGACAAATTAATAGATGAAGTGACTAACAAATTGCTATAGTAAATTGCTACAGTAACCAATATACAAAGCAGAACCATTAGACAAAGCACCAGATGAATTGCTATAGTAATTTGTTGTAGTAACTAGCAGATGAACCAGAAGCATCAAATGAAGCAACAGACAATCAACAAAGAAAGTGCTACAATGTTTGCTATAGTAATTTGCTATAGTTATGATGCTACAGTAACTCTACTATAGTTCAACAGACAAAGCTTCATAAGCAGACAAAGAAATAGACAAAGTGGTGCGGTGATACAGTGATATGCTATAGTAACTTTGCTATAGTAACCAACAGACAAATATTCATCTTCTACTTACTCCAGACGAAGTAGAGCTATAATGATTTGCGATAGTAACCATACTATAGTAAAGATGCTATAGTAAAGATGCTACATTAAAAATTGTTATTTTCAAATGTGTCAAAGATTTAATGCTCTACAAAAAGCTTTCCACTTTGGTGCAATTGTATCTTTTTTTGTCAAGAACGAGGTTGTACACTCTCCAATAGATTAACAGCTAATCAAAAGATAATGCATTCCAAAGGGAGAAAAACTCAATGTTCTTCTACATTAATGCTGCTCATCTACTTTTGTTCTCTACATTCAATGGAACCCATCTTCTCCAACAGTCATGTTTTTGAGAAGAGTTATTTAAAGAGATATGACAGGATGTTTCAAAAAATGGGAAGGAGTTGAAGAAGAAAAAAGGGATTTAGCCTAATACCTTCCACAAATTTTTGCTTCCATAGGCCAAGATCTTTAACCTTCAAATATCATTCAAGAGCTTCATTTTATCGATTCATTCAAGGCCTACTTCTTCAATATATCCAAGAGAGATCTTATGTGCTACAAGGAGTTATTCAAAGATCAAGTTCTCCCAAAGGATCATCAAGGAGCATGAAGGTTCTAAATGACAAAGGTGAATCAACCAACAAGAAACCCATTCAAGTCTCCCAAGTGTTTCACTCCAAGTGCTACAAAGATCAGAGAGCTTCAATGCCACATCAACACTACATCAATGGAGTTTGAAATCATTGTAATGTGCTTATTATTTTATCATTTGTATTTATGCTTTAATTGTGTGTACTTATTAGCCTAGTCAGAGGCATCTTTGTGTACACAAAATACCTATAAAGGTAGAGTTTCTGGTTAGCTCATGAAATTAGAGTTATGCCCCTAGGGCTGGAATCTAGAAAAGTGTTAGGGATACTAGTCTACGCCCCCTGGAGCTAGAATCCAGAAGAGTATTGGGGACACTTGTTTACACCCCATCAAGCTGGAATCTAGAAGAGTGTCAGGGACACTATTATATTTCCATTGTACGGGGTATAGTGGAACCCAAGACACAATGAGTATGTGCCCTTGGAAGAGTGGATGTAGGAACGGGGTTCTTGAACCACTATAAAAATTGTGTTGTTTGTGTGTGCAAGTTTATTTGTGTGATTACTATACTTTCCTTGCACATTACTGCTTTATCATTTATCTCATATTGCATAGCACACATGCACAAAAAGAGGGGAAGTAATCTTGTAGGGGACAAGCAAGAAATTTTTATAAACCTAATTCACTCCTCCCTCTTGGGTTAAGCCATGCTAGGGGAACCAACAATAGTTATGCTTTGTATAGGACTAAGATCTATATGTGGTTGTGAACTCTTTAGGAACCCAACAAGATGAGGAGAAATATGTAGATTTGAGAGTCATAACTTTAATACAAAAAGGGAGAGAGTTTGGAACAAAAGAAAAATTGGGAAAGAATGGATTGTGTTTTATATGTTCTTGTTCTGTGTGATTTGATACAACAAAGGATAACAGAACATTTCAGATGAAAGTGATGATCCCATACCATGCTCCTGTTTGCATTTACCTATCCTATCTTCTAGCTATTAAGAGGAGACATATCCCATTGATTTCATAGACCTTTTTTATGCTAAAACAAAGGGAGAGAAAAATGTAGAAAGACTTGTTTAATAAATTGGGATGATAGATGGTATTAGGAAGGACGCTTGTCAAGACTTGCATCTAAGAGAAGAATAGAATCATATGTCATGACTTGTCTTTATCAAACTTCATAGGATTACACATTCTAATTTAATAGAGGGAGTTTTCTATTGGCTCATTAGCATGACCTTTAAATATCACAAGTCTTCAAGTTTTGCCATCATCAAAAAGGGGGAAATGTTAGGATTATTGTATGATTTTGACGACAACAAAACTTGTCTTAAGACTTTATTTATGCTGATGATACTTCTAGTATAGAAAGCTTGAAATGTAGAAAGATATACTTGAAATATGTGTGCTCTATTGGAATATCATTCATGAAAGCATATATATCGTAATATAAGTCTAGAAGGGAAATTATATTGATCCATGTTGTTTTCAACCTTTTTTATCATGCCTTGGATCATATGTTAAAAATGCCTTAAAGAGATATCTTTTTGAATGAAAAAGAATGAGTGCTTAAATGAGCTTATAGATACAAAATCATAATTTAAAGTACATATCCATGCTTTATAACTTATACAAATTTCATATGGATAATTACATTATGATTTACAATGGAAAATATAATAAAAAATACAATATGTGATTTATCCATGTTTTGTAACTTATGAAAATCATGTGAGGATAAACATATTTTGATAAGAGTGCTTCATAGATTATATCCTTTACATGAAAATGAAATTGTGCTTAAATGATTTATCCATACTCAACTTATGTATATTATATGTAGATAAATGTATAATGAAAAATGTCAAGTTAACAATGTGGAAAAGCATAAAAATTTTCAAAAATAGGTTCACTGCTACAGTAATTTGCTATAGTATTTTTGTTATAGTAAAATGCTACAGTTGTACTATAGTGACCGATAAAGTGGATTATGGAAGAGGAAGTGGAATTACCATAATGAAAGATGAAGTGGATTGTGGAATACGAAGTGGAAGACAAAGGGGATTGTCTAAAATCAAACACAAAGTAAAGTTTCAAACGAATTAGCAAATGAAGTAATAGATGAAGTGGAAAATGAAGCTTGAATTAGTAGATGAAGTAACTGACAAATTGCTATAGTAATTTGCTAGAGTGCAACATATAGAGTTTCACTAGTAGACAAAGTAACAGGCAAAGTGGTGCGGTGGTACAGTAATCTGCTACAGTACCAACAGACAAATATTCATCTGGTACTTCAAACAAATAATAGAAGAAGCACTACTATAGTAATCCAATATAGTAACCTGCTACAGTACAATAAACAAAGCTACCTAATTCGTCTATTACTTACTTTAGACAAAGCGTTACTACAGTGATCTACTATAGTAACTTGCTAAAATAAAAATTCACTATTTTCAAATATCGAAAATTCAACACTCTACTGTAGTTGGATTTTGCAATAATATTCTTCCAAATAGTACAAAATCTTTCTGGATTGTAAAAATAGATAATCCATTGGAGGAGAACAAAATGCTTAAGGGTTCTAAGTGCTAAAAAGGAATCAAACACCAAGAACCCATTCAAATATTCAAGTGCAGGACTACAGATATTTGTTCTAACCATCTACCATATTTCAAAAAGTTTAAGTTACAGAGATTTCAAAGGATGCTCAAAGATGTCAATCTAAATAATCTATTTAAAATCTCATCTTAGGCGAAGAGACAATGAAAAGGCAGCTGATGGAAGAAGAAGTTTAGAGAGCAAAAGACATTTGTCTAAAAATGAAAAAGCCCAACTTTGTCTGGAATCAACTATGGATAAATTAGGAGATGAAGAGAGTCTGTCCAGCTAGAAAGAGACTTCATCTAATACTTACTTTAGACAAATGCAATAAAGCACCGATCAAATTAAGACAACTGAATTTGTCAAAATTTATTCTCCTTTCCAAAACCATGAATGAAGTCAGAGCTGTAGCATCTCCTTATTCGTCAGTTGCCTGAACTAGTTATTCACCTTCTTCTATGTCAAGGTTGGCACTACAGAATGGCTCTAAGCATATGAGAATTAACTAGAAAATGACATTTTCAAATGGGATATTATCCAAACAATCTTCTACATTTATTTCCTACTCATCTAATTTTATCTCTGCATTTAATGAAGACCATTTTCCTCCAACAGTCAAGTTTTCAAGAGACCTATTTAAGAAGAGAAGATGAGATAATTCAAAGTGGTGAAGTAAAGCTTTTCAAATGTGCTTGATCTTATGCAAGTCCTTCCACCCATGGCCGAGAGCTTAAACCATCATCTATCTTTCATGAGCTTCTATTTGCGTATTTTTATGGCCATTGAGTTTACATTTTGGGAAGATCCTTCTATGTCATTAGAGCTATAAGAGATCATAGCTTCCCTTGTGCTTCATTGCAACACTTTGTAAAGTGTATAAGTTTTCTGGTTAATCTGAAAACCAGAGAGCTGGTGGTGATCTTTGAAAACCATCAAGTTTGCTGGTGATCTTTGAAACTAGTGAGTTTCTTGGTAAGGTCATGAAACCAGAAAAGTGGTGGGAACACTTGTTTACACCCCCTAGAGTTGGAATCTAGAAGAGTGTTGGGAGCATTTTGTATTACCATTATATGTTATATAGTGGAACCCAAGGCACAATGAGTGTATGCTCTTGGAAGAGTAGATGTAGGGATGGGGTTCCCAAACCACTATAAAAATCGTGTTGTTTATGTATGTATTTGTTTGCTTGTTTTATCTTGCATGCACTTTATAGTTTTCATTATTTAGCTTACAACCACACACAATCACAAAAAGAGAAAAATTGTCTAACTAGGGTTAAGTAGTGAATTTTTATATACCCAATTCACCCCTAACCTCTTGGGTTAAGCCATACTTTGGGAACTAATAGAAGAAACCTCTCAAAGTTTTGGATGCATATCCCTCCACCTTGTGGATACCCTCTTTAGGTCCATAACAATCTCTTTCTCTCTCTTTCTCTCCATCTCACTAAACTTAGAATGTTTGTATCTAGGTCAACCTACTTTGTATCGTAACTTATACTGAAATGAAATGATATGACATCTTTATTTTTTATCTCTTCATCTTTGACCTATACTCACTAGGAGTGGATATTTTTTTTGCTCCTGACAAAAAGGGGGAGTGAAGACTATGCAAATTATCTCAAAAAGGGAATATACGAATGCATAATCTTTAATGAATCAGGGGGAGAACATTCTAAATAATTAGGAGGAGAATATATATATATATATATATATATATATATATAACAAGACAGGGAAACATCAGAAGATAGCAACTTGTGGAATGATTAAATGTTACAAACATTTTTAATCTGCATGCATTCAGGGGGAGATTTTCTTTTATGAGATAATTTTTAATCAAGTTTTTTCATCATCAAAAGGGGGGAGAATGTTGATATAAATGCATGATTTTGATGACAAACAAAACTTGATTAAAGATTAATGTACTAATGGTTGTTGCTAAGATTTTAATATACAGAATCAAGTTGTAGATCTTAAGAAAAATGAGCACAAAAAACATATTCCATAGTGATAAGGCTTGAACAAATAAAGAAGCAAAAGATGAAGTATCTTTAATAAACAAAGGAGTAAAGATCTTCTAGTAGAGTAATGAAAGGATCATGTGGCACAGCAAAGACTTCGCCCATCATAAGTGAACAAATGATTATATACTATCAACAAACAAATCAGAGAAGTAAGGATCGTATGATAGAAGCAAAACTTCGTCTATCACGATTAAGCTACTGATCATTTGCTATCAACAGACAAAGTGGAGAAATAAGAATTGTATGGCAGAGCTAAAAAGTTCATCTGGTGAAGCAACAAAGTTTTGTCTGTTCAAAGATAAAATCACAAGATAATCCAACAGATGAAGCCATGAAGAAAGCATTGAAGCTTAGTCTGTCACTTATAACAAATAATCCATTAGACAAAGCAATGATGAAAATCCATTTGCACTCCAACACTCCATCTGTTACTTAGAATAGACAACTCAACAAATGAAGCATTGTAGAAACGAGATATCCATGCTTCTATAGTTCAACAAATAAAGCAATGGAAAGGATGATTTGTTTGCTACTCAGGAAAGACAAATCAGAAGATGAAGAAACTGTCTTATGAACATCTGGACAAATACTTCATCTATCATAAATAAAAGATGATCAGTGATTAAGATGAATTATTGGTCTATACTCAGCATTAATGATGCTGTTTCCATGTTGATGAAAATGTCAATCATTGCAACAAACCTTGACAAAAGCTTATTAAGAAACTAGAAATCATCTTCTCTAAGGCCAAAGCTGCAGAAATTCCAACATATGAAGATTAAACAGAAGTTAGAGAATTCAAAATACGCCAATTGAAATGTCTTTTGTCATTAATGGAGCTCACCTACCACTAATGACTAGAATTTAAAGCATCTATAAATGAAGCATCATTGGAGGAGGAGGAACCAACCAAGTATTGAGAAAATCATTCAAAATTCTCTTGAGAGAATTTATTGATCTAAGCTAAAACCTTCTGCAATCTTTTAAGAGTCAAGAGCCTTGCACTCAAACCTTTCTCAACTTTCTTTGAAGGCTCTCAACTACCTTTGGGAAGATCATTTACTTCTGCATTCAATTTTTAGAAACCTTCCGCTGTGCTTATTGAAAAATACTTGTGCTTAAACTTCTGATATTCATTCTTTATAAATTCCTTGAGCTAGTGATTGAGACTAGATTCAAGAAGAGCTGTGACTATTTGAGCTCAGATAAGAGCTATTTATTCATGCCCCTTAGAGCTAGAATATAGAAGATTGTTGGGAGCACTATGAATATGTTCCCTAGAGCTAGAATCTAGAAAAGTGTTGAGAGCATTATGAATATGCCCCCTAGAACTAGAATTTAGAAGAGTATTGGGAGCACTACTGTATTTCTTCTATTGGGATAGTAAAACCTAAGAAACTAAGAGAAAAGTGTTCTTGGAAGAGTGGAGTAGAGTGTTTACTTGAACCACTATAAAAATTATTGTCTTATTTTTTTGTGCATTTGTTGATTGGGTGATTGATTGCTAGAGGGATGATTAATCCTAAAGGGGTTGAGAAATTTTTAAGTACCCAATTCACCCCTCCCTTCTTGGGTTTTTGCCTAATCTTTGAGACCAACAGAGGAATGATTAGCAATGAATGAAATGTACGCAACCTTGTAGCTAATGTTAAAATGCAGTATTTAACTTTTTAGGTAGTTGTAACTTGAAAGGTAGATAGATTTAAAAATGAATTGATTGGTGGGTCTAAATAAAGTAATTAATTGGCCTGATATAAATTAGCCAAGTTGTTTTAATAAATGAATGCATTATGGTGTGTGTAGGACTTTGAGCCAATGGGAAGCCATGGAACTAGATGAGTTATGAGACTTGGCGAATTCTAAGGTAAGTAGGCACTCTTTCAAATATATTGCTAGAAGGGGATAGTAATTATCCCATTGGTTCTATTTATTCATTTACAAGTATGTATGTATGAATAGGGAATTTTGGATATCCAATGAATGCTTGTTGTAATAGAAGTATACAATGGGTAGATTGTTGAAAATAATTATGTCTCAAAGTTCTTGTTATTATTATGTAAATATAATGAGGATATAGAATATCCTAGAATTCTTATGTGAGGATTGAATAAATGTATGTATTAGTGGAATGGTAACCATTCCATGGTAGTGTATTCGTAAAAACATGATGTGGTATGTTTATGCTTGCATGGCATAAATTTATATATAGTGCCTGAATGGCATAGATGTAATGTGCCCAAAGTGGCTTAGATGTGAAGTGCTTAAAGGGCACAATTGAGATATTGGTTTGAATATGGTATTCATATGTTGTGCTTGAATGACATTATTATGGTGTGAGGTGTTAGAATGACCTAAACTTGTTATATGAACATGTTGCTATTTTATTATTATTTTCTATTCAGCCTACTTATTGAGTTTGCTTGGATTCACCCTAGTTTATTAAAATTTTAGTGGACAGGTGGAACAATGGAGCTCAAGTTTAGAGTTAGAAGGCCATTAGTGCATTCGAAATGGTGATGTCATTGTAAATTAATTAGATTTAATTTGTGATGTAACAATTATGTATAAAGTTATTTTATCAGCATGTCATTGTGATAAATTATAAACTTTGTATAGATCCCATAAGCCCTTTTGCCATCATGATATGATTTAAGTTCTGGGCTAGGAGGTGGGTGTGTGGTTTATGATTATTTATAGTAGTTTAATTATGATATGGTATGATTTACAAATTCACATAATATAGAGTAGAATCTGCCAGATTTAAGGTAGAAGATTCCCTAAGAAATAGGGAAATAATAGGGAGATGGTGAAATGCATAGGCCCCAAGGTAGGGCATGACCAGTTGTAACGCCCTGCCTCCCTGGAGCGTTACTAGTGATAAATTCAGAGAAAACTCTAACAAAGTCTCTTTCGATTTATCACCTTTATCCTTTATACAATATGCTAAACCACAATAATTATATAACAAATATGCAAATATAATATGGCCACCTCCAGGCCCTACCATTTTCTACACAAATTGTATAACTGTCACCTCCAAAATATATCACCACAACACCCACAGACCAAGATCGGGGTACACTATACCCTAGCTATCAAATCATATAAACCTAAGAGGCACACAAACCAGAACACTACCCTTTCACCCTTCAATGTGTTAGGTCCATCCTGGCACTCCCAGCTAGAAGCCTGCCAGGTCCACACAGCTATATTGCTGAGAGTACTAGTTCTTCATAAACATGCCTACACAAGCTACTCAGGCTAATCATAGCAATTAGGCCATCCAAGCCAATAGCAACGCCCGACCGTGTCGGCTGCCCACACAACTGCCCACTGGCCAACCAGGCCACTCCTCGCCACATGGCAGACACAAGTTGGCCCCATGGCCATCATAAAATACATAAATGAGCCACACTGGGCTCCGAGCCAATCAAGCGCCAAAACTAAATTTTACCGGCACTCCCAGGGGCATAAAATACATGTGCATAATTTCTAAAATAAAATTCTTATTTACTATTTTATAAATATACAATTGACCTAAATATATTTCTGCAGATTCTAAATAATATGAAAAATGTTTCATCAACATCTCAGGTCAAAATAATGCAAATTGATCAATTTAAAATGAAAATATGAACATATAAAGAAAAAATGTTAGAAGAGATTATACATCTATTTTTCCCATACATTTTTACGTCAATTCTTCATAATATAATATAACTTTGGTAAAAATTTCATCTTAAATTAATTTAAAATGAGAAGATTAAAAATAAAGTGTCAAATGGGTGGGACGCTATCAGCATCTCATTTTCAGGGTATTTAATGTTCATATTTTTTTGAGGGGTCAAACAGTGGACTTTGTTCATGGAATTTGATATTATAGTATTAAGTTATATCTATTATAACCTGATATTTTTATTTTAGCAAAATAACAACACTAAATTGGTTTTTAATCAACCTTAAATGGGGTACTCGGTAAGGTGTTCTATCAGTGCACTACTCATCCAAATTCCATTATTTTCAATGAAATTTAATTCACACAAATAGAATGCATTAATTATGGTTACTGGGGCAGATAATGCATGTTTAAAATCATGTAACTCATATACAAAATTTTTAGATTACAGTTGCCCAAATTGTAATCATTTAAAGCAATCAAATTGAACTTAACTTAACTTAAAACAACTACCTGCTTACCTTAATTAATTAAGAAATTTGTATAGCCCTCACACTCCAATTTCTACCCTTTAACAAAGCCTTAATTCCCTATTAGAATTTTCAGCAAACCCTCTAGAATTAGGGTTTGAAATTCCTTGAAGATAAATCAACTTTTGCATAATATTCTTTCATAAACATCATCACCATTTAAA
>JAYJMB010088801.1:6409-18849 GCA_036873735.1 Pouteria campechiana | reverse complement strand
GAATGAATCAAACAATTTTTCTTTTTTATTAATATTCTCAATTAATTACACTTGTCGTGTGTATATATATAAAAATTACATATTGATATCCTAGACCACAATTGGTCCTAATTACATCTTTGCAATGGAAGAAAACTTTTAATTAAAAGGAGAAGTACAATGCATCTTAGAAACACAAAAATAATATACACACTCTTTCACAATAAATGTGTGTTATTTTTGGGATCGCCTAACACATTACACTAACTTGATATTTAAAAGATTGTCTTAAGCCAATGGGTAGAGTGAGACTAGGATGATTGAAAAAGACCAAAAAAACTAAAAAAAAAAAAATAAGTGTTCAGCTCTCTCTCATTGCTCATGAGAAGTTTAGAAAGAACGAGCTAGGTGACACAGTTTAGCTTGATTCTTTCAATTGCCCATAAAAAGCTTAGGAAGAGTGAGACTAAGATGACTGAGTTTAGCTTAGCTCTCCCAATTGCCCATGAGAAGCTTAGGATGAGTGGAATTAGGATGACTAAATTTAGCTTGGTTCTCTCAATTGCCTGTGAAAAGCTTAGGAAGAGTGGGACTAGGATGATTGGATTTAGTTTAACTTTCTAAATTGCCCTTAAGAAGCTTAGGACGAGTGAGACTAGGATGACTGGGTTTAACTCAGCTCTTTCAATTGCTCAGAAGAAACTTAGAAAAAGTAAAACCAAAATGACTGAGTTTGGTTATTTTGAAATAGTTTTGCTAAGATCTGACTTGGTAAGTCATGACTCAGTCACTTAATAAGTTATAACTCGGTGGCCCAATCTTAAACTATAGCTTTTGAATGAGTGGTGTTTACTAAAGTTTGATAGGTAACTTAGTCTTAGATTTAGGCTTTTGAGTAACTGGATAAGTGATGTTTTTCAATATTCTGTGAAAATTGGAAGCGGGCAATCTTTGCTTTTAACCTTTGAGAGATTGTAGAGCTAGATTGCATGAATTAAGCTTAATTATATTTTAAATTAATTAAGTCTAATCATAATCAACACTAATGATAAATTTTAATTAATTTAAGACAATATCATCATCTCCTTAATTTCATAAGTAGTTTTCAGCGTAACTTGGCCATTTTCAGAGTTTAATTAATGTTTAACTAGTTTAAGTATGTTTTAACTATCAAATCTCACAGTATCTGGCTATTTATGATTATACGAGACCCATCATTACCATAGCATGGATGGAACTCACGTGTGTATCATGGTGGGGCCATGACAGAGTGCCCTTAGGCATTAAGAAAAATATTAAGTAGACTAAAGGCCTCTGGCATAAGGAAGACGTTTGCCTCATGAAGAATTCTCAAAGCCTTTAGTCCCAAAAAGTTCTTTATATCTCAAATGAGCAAATGAAGGGTTATTAATAGGCTCCCAGGGCCTGACTTTGCTCTTTAGGGATGGATTGTAAAATTCCTAATTACACTTCTAGGGAGAAAAATGTAAATTTCCTAACTACGCTCATTGGGAATGGTTTTAGGGATTTGCTTTTGACTGTGTTCTTTAGGAGCAATGGCATAGACTTTTGCCTTTGACTGAGTTCCTTGGGGGTGGTGTCATGAACTTTTTCTCTGATTATGCAACTTGGGAGGGGTGTCAAGGATTTTGCTTTTGAATGTGCTCCTTGATAGCAGTATTAGGGATTTTGGCTTTGACTACATTCCTTGGGAGTGGTGTCAAGATTTTTGCCATAAATTTTCTATTAACTATGAACTCAACCTAGTTTGCCCATTTTAAGGGTCTTGGCATGCATTTTCTAATAACATAGTTTAATTGGAAATACAAACGCGTAAATAATAACGAGCTTCGGGTGATGTATTGAAATTTTGATTTAATTTCATCATGCATCGGAACAATGTAGCCATATAATTCAGAAATGAACTAGTCCACGGCCGCATCATGTAATAAAATTCTTTGGCTTTAGGTCACCTCACCGAAATTCCGTCGACTTCAAAATCCCTTAGACACGACATTTGAAATCGCCCAATGTCTGTCCTGTTGAATTACCAATTTTGCATTAATGCAGTTTTCAGCTAAGTCATCTGTTGAGATGCACAGTAAATATCTCAGATGGACGTCTCTAATTGAAATTCCGAGTTGAACGGTGCCGATGTACCGTATAGATCAGCTTCAGCGTTTATGTGGGACGCATATTCGCATTGAGGTGGTTTACGTGAAGCCACTTAACCTCTTCGACATTGGGATTCAAAGTGACATTCTGCTTTTATAACCCAAGCCACCAAATTTACAAATCAGAACTCTGCCAATGGTCTTGATTAATCAACGCTTATGATGAAATCTTCCGCGAGCGTCCCACGAATTATCCTTCTATTGAATGGCTCCCTTAATTGTCCCTTTGGATTTCCAGCATAATGCTGAACTACCTTACCTCTATCTTGACTATGCACGTTGGTAGCGTAGTTAGGCAGCTTCATTTTTCCAACATGTTCAACCCTTCCCCGCAGGCTATATGCTTGAGACAGTGGAGACGTGGCATTGACTGGCAGCAATAGAGAGGTAATCAACGTTGGCTAATCACATGACTGCATCTCCTTACAGCGTTGCCAGAAAAGTTTCATCCAGGCCATGCATTTTCCTATCCCATGAACGATTTCAGGCATGGGATAACTCATGCGAGATTCTCAAATGGCTTCAGACTTATGCGTTTTAATTTCTAGTGATTATGAACACTTCAAACAATGTATGTTCCAAACATTACAAGGCAATATCAACTGCGTCCAGATGGAGGAATGGTGAGGCAGGAGCAAGGCCGCCCACGCTCGCTGCCTCCCTCGCACTTGCTGGTGTGGAAAGCCTTGCCTACGGCCTTGGATCTTTTTGGCTTTCCACTACGCGCACGCTCTTCTGTTTACGCTTCAACCACGCGCTCTCGGGAGCGTAATCAGGCTTTCCTCCCAACCATGCTTTTGGCTGTTTATGACAGCAGAGACATGGCCTTGACTTCGCACGCTGCTGACAGTAGAGAGGTGAATTTTAAACATTGGCTGCTCACGTGACTGCTCCATCCTAGCTTCCATCTCTTTCTTCAAATCATGTTTCCATTCGATTAATGCAAAGCCGCCATTGACTCTAAGCATCTGGTCCAATTTAAATCATTTTTCGAACATTTCTGGCAGGCTCATTGCTGAAGAGCTTGACTGCACACTCATTGCTGAGCTTGCCTACACGCCTGGATGGGTTTTTTCACGCTGCTTATGCGCGTTGTAGGGGTGTGATTTCTTTTAGCCTTCAACTACGCGGGCTCCCTATTGCTTGTGCGTCAACTACGCGTGCTGCCATGAGCTATGCTGCCTATGCGTTCTGGAAGGAGAAGCTGCTAGGGATTTTTACACAGTGGTTGCAGAACCTGCTCTCGTCATGAGCCTTCTCTGCACCTCTGCAATATGCCAATTGAGTATCTCAGTTGAATATAACCAACCAAAATCAGCTTGTAATTCCACGGTGATAAGGAAAACCCATTGAGTCGATTTTCTGGAATGTGTTACTGTCCACCATTGTCTATCAACGCTCTACCAGCATTGGAGGGCCGTTTAATGTTGATTTAACACTTTAATTCCATGGATTTTAGAAGCTTGATCTGTTGTCACCAATCAAATTGCCCAGATAAATAGTTCCATCGAATAGAACGTGGCTTTAAGAGTCCGTTCCTTGCTGGATGGCAAATGCTGGCCATCATTGCTTTTTTGGTCCCTTGATTTTAAGGGTCGGATTTTATCCATCCCTCAACAAATACTATATTACTTTGATACATTTTTTATTCTATTAATAATATTAAAATAAAAAAATTTCTCCTGATGAACTGAATTGGGCCGATCAAACCAGTCAACTGACCAGTTCATGGCCGAATAGTTCGACCAGCCGGTTCAATTCTGATCTAATAATACTTATTAAAACATCATTCACATTATCATCGAGTATTTTTTTCCAAAGGGAACGATTGCCTAGAAACATTTTGGTTTGATGCTTAAAATGATATACTTAGGAATTTTAATTTACTAATCATGTTTAATATTATTTGTTTAATGAAGATACAAAAAATTATATCATAAGGTCCAAGAGGTCACAATAAGTTAAAAAAAAATTAATGGCTTCATCTGAGTTGAAAAATAGAATAAATTGTGTGATCCAATTCAAGCCTCCAAATGATATAATTGCTTGCATCTTTGTGAAACAAATAATACTAAATAAGGTTAGTGAATTAGATTTTATAAATTTAACGTTTTAAACATCAAGACAAAACATTTTTACCATAAGTATGCTGAAAATATTCTTATTTCGCTTCTCTAAGAAGGATGAAAAAGTTCTATGTACCTAATTTACCATCTCTCTTGGGTGCTTGCCTAAGCCAACCAACAATAGCTTATATCTATGTAGAAGTATATCGTTTGCTATCACTTCACAAAATCAATTTAAAATTTTGATTGACTTTCTACCCTTTCAACCCAACTCAACCAAATCAGGCCAATTAGAGCCCAAATCTTTTTTAAACCAAAAAATAAAAAATTATTAGCCAACTCTAACAAAAACAAGGCCAAGTAGAGCCCAACTCTTTTTAACCCCCCATAATTTAAAAAATTATTAGCCAACTCTAACGAAAACGAGGCCAATTAGAGCTCAACTCTTTTTTAACCCCCCCAAAATTTAAAAATTATTAGCCAACTCCAACAAAAACCAGGCCAATGAGAGCGCAACTCTTTTTTAACCCCCAAAAATTAAAAAATTATTAGCCAACTCTAACAAAAACCAGGTCAATTAGAGCCCAACTCTTTTTTAACCCCCAAAATAAAAAAATTATTAGCCACCTCTAACAAAAATCTGGTCATTTAGAGCCCAACTCTTTTTTAACCCCAAAAATTTCTAAAAAAAATTGTTAGCCAACTCGAACAAGAATCGAGTTGGGGCGGTTGGAGCCTAACCGAAGCTGCATCCCTAAGTAGAATGCCAGGGGCAGGAGAACCCTGCCGTGTATTGTTACATCAGGGCTCAGCAAAGTAGTTATCTAGTGGGTTAATTTCATGGCAATATTGTTTTATATACATAATATATATATATATATGTATGTATTTTATGTTGAGGTACTATTTTTATAAACGTACAAATGAACACGATGCATTTTCGTTGGTGGATAATACAAACGGATTTAATATGTTTAGATTTCAAATTAAAAATTGAGAGTCATTACCAACAAAATTAGCATTTTAGAAATGCACACCAAGTCATCTCAATACAGATATATTGACAAAAGTTTGAGGGTCTTGATTTTGGGCCACTAGAATGGTTTGATGAGATCTATGCGGATCATAATATTTAATATAATTTATTTAGTTGAAAACATAGATATTATCTTATAAAAGATTTATACATAACCATAAAATTAAAATAATTTGAAACTGAATATAAATCTCTTAAAATTTTCTTCTTGCTTGCAATCTTCATAAGCATCTAATTGAATGATTTTTTCAATATTTTAATAAAATAAGTAGCATTAACGAGGAACTTAGATATCATCATGCTATTATGATGGCCCTAGAAATAAACCTAAATAAACCTTAGTGTAGCAGCCCTCATTATCATTGAGTGAAAACCCAAAGTTTAAAATTAACCCTCCAAACAATTTTGAAGGTTTGAGGTTTTTCTAGCTGTGAATATTAGAGGTGCAACTACGGTTAGTAGGGATTGGGTTGAGGTCAACCCTGATCCTAATACAAGGTCTAAAACCTCAATCCTAACCTTAATTTAATCCTAATTTTAAAACCTAATCTTAATCCAAATTTGATAGATTGGGTTCGGGTTACATGAATAAATAAAAAAATATTTATTCCTTTTCAATATTCAACAACATCAAATTAAAATTTCAAATCAAGATAAGATAATAAGTTTATCAAGTAGCTAAATAAAATATAAATTCAAATAACATTTAATTAGGTCTAAGAAAATTTTTAAAAAGGATATAGAGATGAAAATGAAACTAGAGAGATAAGATTAATAAGAAGAAAACACACTTGTACTAAGAATAAAGATAGGATAATGAGAATGATATGAGGTGTGTTTCACAAAAGAAATTTAAAAAAGAATAAATAATGTAATATAAATTATGAGAAGTAAAAAATATATAGTTTTTAGTTTTGTAACTAATAATATGCAATTCAGGTGAGTTTTGTGTTGGGTTGTCATCAACCTAAACCTAAACTAAATTAGAAATTCGAGTTTGGGTTAACCCAAATCAGAATTCGGATTGCCATCAACCCAAACCCTTAAATATATCATGTTGGATTCGGGTGGATTCGAATATTCGTACTTCTAGACTAAAACAACTAAACTGTATACTACACGATTTACTCAATTATCCAAGTAACCAATTGATTCTATAAGATATTCAGACATTAATATAAAATCGTAGGGCATGAAGTTGCACAAACTTTTGTTACATCTCATTAATATTACAATCTGATGATTCAGAGTTGAAAGTAAGCTTCAATTAAATATTATTAATATTAATAACATTTTTTATTTAATTTTTCAAGGTGTACATCCCATCCAACTCAAACTACTGACATACTGCCACTTCAGCAAATTAAATATGGCTTTTAAGCTAAGATCACCTTAAATATGGCTTTTAAGCTAAGATCACCTCCCAAGCAATCATCATTGAAATAAAAAAGATATATAGGAACAGAGAATGTATCAAATAAAATAAAAACTATGCATACAAAATGACTGAATGAAAATCTCGCTGCAGTTGACAAGAACTTCTGACCTGTGACACACCCATCTAGAAGGACAGTGATGTTTGAGAAATAAAAACAGAAATAGCAAGATTCCAGCTAGCCAAATAATAATAATATTTGATGACTGTGTGTGTGCTCATCCGAGTCATGGTAAATTGCATTATCACAGTCTTCACTACCAAGTGCACAGTCCAATAGAGCCATCCTATGCCAGTTTTTCTCATATCCCAGATCTACCATAGATGATCATGGCCGTTGGATTTTTTTCCCTTTCGTGGATATAAAATTTCAATGGCCTAGATTAAATGATGGTAGCCATTGTCTCCAATCAAAATGACTTAAGCGAATGATAATAGAACCTGAAAAGCTCCACGCAATTACAATAGAACGAGAAGAATATACATTTTTAGGGGTATTGTAGAATAAGGGAAGAATTGGACGGTTCAGATTTTTAAGGAGATAGCTGCATGATAGGTTGTAAGAGTGCGGGTGGAAAGCAGCGGCAAGTGCGAGTAAAAAACTCGTCGAGTTTTTAATTCCGGGCACGTGCTTGCCGCGTGTATATTCTAATAAGCGCACGAAAATGAGACGTTGGGTGTGTGCGGCTCACGAGCGGCACGTGCACTGTGGGAACCCACTGCATGCCAGAAAGAGTCTCCTCAATGCGGTGGTCAACACGAAAAAAAAAACAAAGCATTGCCAAATCTGCACTGTCGACCTGATTCAACCCGCACCAGGCGTTTACTCAATCTGAACCGTCGATCTACATGGCCCGTTATTTATTGTGAGCTATCGAGATGCACCAAGTTGTAAGAGCGCTTGGATTGGATACAAGCAAAATTTGCATCGTGCAATCCCCACCGCGGAATCATTTCTATTGATGGACAATATAGAGAAATTATTTATGAAATAATAATAATAATAATAATAATAATAATAAATTTAGATGTAATATTTATATGTGAATTCGGTAAGAGTGAAATGGTCTTTTTCGTCCCTTTCAATGTGATATAATATTGTAACTAATTAATAATTTTATCTTGCTATTATTGCTACCAATATTTCAACCATTATTTCTTTTCTTTTTTTTCACCTCATTTTCCATTTCCCAAATGAGCCTTTATTTGATTTGAAACTACAGCGTGGAAATGCACCTATCCAAATAAGCCCCTCGGGAATAGAGGTCCAAAAAGCAGTCTCGATCTACTATTCCGGTGGGCCCCACCATATGATCTAAGGGTCACAAAGAACAAAATTGACTGGAGGATGATTTGCGCGGATCTAGGAAAATGGTCAATGGACGCTCGGTAGTGCTTGACCGTCTCTTCTGCATGGCTTATTCCCAAGATTCCCCCAAACGGCTGTGTTCACACCACTTCCATGTTGATACCTCCCAACCACAGATGTTTCATGCTCTGGCCTCTCGTGAGGCTTGATGCACCGGCATTCATGATTTGATCCGTGAAGCAAGCATAAGTTGCTATCAGACTGGCTGAATTCTCAAGATCACTGGCCCTGATGTGGGTTGTGTGATTAGTCCACAATTTCGATTCTATTTCAGTTTTATTTGTCCAAAAACTACGGATTAATTTCATCGCCAAGCATTAAATGAAATTTGCTTCAATGTCTGTAAGTTGTGAGCCATGAATAATGAAATTCCAAAGTAATTTGAGTGTACGAATATCATTATTTGATGCTGTGGTAGATGGGATCCATGGTGCATTTTTGCCTGGACTAATTTCAACCTCCCCAAAAGATCCCAACCACCCAAAAATCCATACATATGCACAAGAGTATCAGCATTCATTCTCCCAGTTTGCATCCCCTTAATTTAAGAGCTTTGATCATCTTATCATGGGCTACCTTTGGGGCATGGCCTAAACAATAGATTGCTTCTTTAAATCTCTTGGGTTTTAGTCTATCATTAGAGTTTTTATGCAAAGAAAAGAAAAGGAGAAAATGATATGATAGTATGGGATGAAATAATTGAAACCAAAATGAATTGAGATAATTTTTTGATTAAAAAAAGTGAAAAAATTAAAAATATAAATAATAATGAAAAAAAAGTTAAGGTTATTAGAACAGCTAATGTTAGGACAATTAGAAAGGATTGAAAAAACGATTTTAATATTTTTTTTCCCTCAATTATCATACTTACCCTTAGCAACGTTGTTCTAAACTGGGTTATATATAAGTGGAGAAAGGCACTTTTTAAAAGGTGACTGATAGATACGCCAGGGGGTGACTGGCTAACTGGTGACCTCACGTGCTTTAGTTGGTGACTTTGATCATCCACCGCTCTTAAACAATCAAATCTTATTAACTTCGCTTGAAATGAATTAAAAATGATCACTATTGTATACATTAATTAAAGGTTATTTGCATAATTTAAACCAGTATAAATACATCTTAAGGCCATCTGATGTTCTTGTCCAAGGAAAGGTCACCAAGAATAGCATCCCAAAGTCTCCATCATGCTTGCTCTGTCTCCCCCTTCGTTTTTATCATTTGGGTGGCCCTTGGATGATCATTCCAACCTCATGGAAGGCAGCAACTGGGCAGGAGGTGATCCTTTTCTCATCCATGACAGAGAAACAGAAACTTCTGAGTCTTTTGGCCAGCAGCCCATCGGCCAACTGGATGTCGAGATTGATGATCCAAACCATCAAGACACCACAGGCGCCGACCCCTCGACGGCAAAGAAGATAAACCACAATGCCAATGAACGTGACCGACGCCGGAAGCTGAACAATCTGTACTCTCAACTTCGATCGCTGCTGCCGATCGCCGAAGAACCAGTATATACTCGTAATCTCCATTCTTATAGTGGCAAATAGTATTGGCTTTGATGCATAACACACTGTGAGTAACGTAGCAGTTGTGGAACCTCTAGGCTGCTGATATTTCTATTGTCAAGAGTGCATTTCACTTCCACATCAATTCATTGATCTATGTAGAAGTTGAAGCTAATGTCTCCTGGCTTAGCTTGTTATTTTGAGATGAATTCAGCCTTTTTGTAACATGGTATCAGAGCCAAGCTCAGCCCTTAACACCATTTCAAGTTCTTCTTAGACTTGGCTTTGAATTTTGGAAAGACTTAACCATTTCTTACATGTGCCTTATGTTCACCATTTTGATCATCATGTGATTGTATGTGCTTGGATGGTTTGCATCATTGCAGAAGAAGAAGTTTAGCATTCCGGCCACAGTTTCTAAAGCGTTGAAACACATACCAGAACTGCAAAAACAGGTGGAGAGGCTGACAAGAAGGAAGGAGGAGATCCTATCCCAGATCGTGAAGCAAGAGGAACCCACCCATCTAAGAAAAGTTGGAGTAGGGCCGACCCAAGTGCCTCTGTCTGCACCCATCTCTTCAGTGTGCCAGGTTGATGATGCAGAAGTTGTGGTTCAGATATGCTCAGCAGATTTAAGCAGGAATCCCATCTCAGCGGTTTTGATGAATTTGGAGGAGGCTGGCCATTTGGTGCTGAACACATCATCTTTCTCCTCTGCCGGGGACAAAGTCTTTCTTACTGTCCATCTTCAGGTGTGCCATTATGTCTCTCTATACACATGATTTTGGTGCTTCAAAAGTCCATTTTGTCATTCGAGAATTGAAATCGTCGTTGAAAATCTGTAATTGGAACTCAATTTATAGTTTTTTAGGTGTTGGTGCTAACAATAAACAAAAAAGGTTCAAATCATGGAATTCAATTTGTAGTTGAGACTTACTCGAAGGGAGAGTCATCAGGGGTTGGTTGAATAAGGGAATGTGATTGTTTATGCAGGAAATAAGAGGGAATGATATTAAAAGATGTCTAAATAGTATAATAGAAGTAACAAATAAAGACAATAGATAGACTTCTTAACAAAAATAATGAAGTTGCTGAGGGAAAAATTACATTCAACCGTAGAAAAATAAGATTGGCCATGGTCCATAAACCCACCTGTAGCATACTTAGAAACTCGATATCCAATCCGGTTTCATGTCTTGGTCTGAAATCTCACCAATTCAATGAAATCGAACTGGAATAATCAAATCAGGTTTTGGGGTTTTCGAACTTAGGTCTTTATATACTTTTGAAGCTATAACCATATTTACGTGCCTTTATACTCGCATTCTACACTAGATAAACTTATTGATGAAGAACAGGATGCTATGATATGAATGACAGGGAGAGTCGAGAGACTTTAAAAAAAAGAGGTAGACCCTCTAGATGATGGAAAAAGAAAAGAAATTAGGAATTAGAATAGAAGAATAGAAGAACTTGAGAAGGCATAAAGAAGAATCAGGGAGAGTGAAAAGAAAAGAATTTTCTTAACTTCAGTAACCAAACTGAACTGAGCTGTCTTAACCCATTACCTGATGGCTACCTCAAATCTCAAATTAAGCAATTAACTGTCCAAAATCTTAAATATGTATGTAATAAACTAAACTTCAATGACTATGCTATGCCTAAATATGTGTCCTATCATGTTCTGTATCACTTGTTCTTAGATCCAGTTTATTTGATTAGTCCAGTGGACACATATTATAAATGGATTGTGCATAAAATTTGTCTGCAATTGTGCACTAACAGTTTAAAACATGTTTGGCTGACAGACAAACGGTGCAGTGAAGACAGACAGTGGGAAGCTAAGAGAGCAACTCTTTTCATTGCATGGACTCATGGAAACGCCACTTCCACAATTTGAAGCGCAGATCACATCTGTTCAACTCTGAATCAGCTCGATCCTAAATGGATTTTGATAGCTGCTTTTAGCTCCTCCCTGACTCAAAGAGAAAATAGGTGAATTCCAACTTGGGTTGTTTGTGGTGTAACTAGCATTCACCTACCAAACAATAAGATCGATTGTAGTCAGCGCAAGCAGATATTAATCAGCAGAGTGGTGGGACACCAGCTGACCAGCCAGAGTTTCCCATTAACAGGTTCGGGCCTGTCGGGCAAGCTCCATGTGTTTCTTCGAGTTCAATCAAAGTTTCCATATGTCATGGTTAATGTACATATTTTGTAACGGTTATTACTGGGTTATGGTCCAAAATCAAATTAATCGAACATGATTTTTTACTACTGTTAGAGCAACCTTTTGTCAGAATGTAAGATATTTGAGTGTAAGTTTCGGCAGTCCAATCCACAAGATTAAAGGTCCAGTAGTCTAGTTTGTTATTGGGTCCTTCGAAATTAGGCCAATTTTCTAAGTTTTTAATTTCCGCTGCTTTTTGGCCCTCTGCCAGTCAACTGTCACTGTATAAGTATGTTTATTCTTGTAAATACACAAGCTTGCAGTTAAAAAGAAGATATTGTGAATCACTCTGCAGCATGGCTGGTTGTTTTAAGCTGTTTATGTGTCTATAAAGCATATTCATGGGCAGTCAGGGAGAGGCAGACAGAATGACTTTTCAGAGAGGTGGAACAGAAAATTACTGGTTAATCCATGTTTTGCAGAATATAATGAAAATTTCTACTAATTGTTTTAGACTCAGTTATTTTGATCTTAGCTTTCTATTCTTGGATATTATTTCATAATCCAATCGTTTGATCCCACTGAAAGTTTTGAGTCTAAGCTTGTGAATTTGGATTGGTTTTCATTTTCTGAATCCTGGTATATACCTAAAATACCCATGTTGGAGTTGAAATTGTGATCATTTTATTATTATTTGACTGTG
>JAYJMB010088800.1:6711-18849 GCA_036873735.1 Pouteria campechiana | reverse complement strand
GCAGCAGTTTCTGCCAAGGAGCTTGACTGCTCTTGTTGCCTGACCTGAACCAAATCCTTCTTTTAAATTGGTAACAGGGTGATCTTTTGGCCGAGTTAGCCCCCACAAGGCATGGGAAGCCCCGTAGAGGTGGCCACCCCTCTTTAATTTGAAAAAGATTGTGACCCCATTGCTTTCAATAGGTGATTTATGTTAATTGGATCCCGTGCCTCCTCTACACAGACAAATCACTCCTTTTCTGTTTTCCCATTTTGACACGGAAGAGAACTGCTGCTGCTGCTTTGGGTCGATTTGATTACATGGAAAGGTCATCTTCTTTTTCTATCACTCTTAATAAAACTGATATTTTTATATTTTAATAATTTTACTTTTTTATTTTCTATATCTAAAGGATTCCTTTTAAATAAACGAGGTGCTATATCTCAAGTAATTGAAGTAGTTACATGAACAACATTAAATGAGCAATTGAAATAATTTTTCATATCTAAATTAAATAAATGGTACTAAACATAATAATAGATAGCTTGGATCCAATTATTCGTTTATTTTAAATAATTATCTACTGCTGTGTCGCATCATTTTTTTTCTTTTTTTACATTTTAATCTTTCTTTCTCCTTTTAGATTGTAACTTGTTCCTCCTTTTCCTCTATTTTAATTCTATCAAACGTTTTCCCACTTTAGGGATCTGTTTAGTAATTATAAAGAAAGAGAAGACAAAAGTAAATTTTAAAAACAGATGGAAAAAATTGATAGATAAAAGATGATGATAAAGATTAGAAATCCAAAAAATAAAGGTAAGAAATAATCATTAAAATATGAATTATAACAAGAAAATAAATTCACAGAGAGAAGTGAGGAAAGAATTCCTTCACATCTCTTTACTAAGAAAGCCGACAACCTAAATAATTTGAGGAGCAAACTGCTAAAACATGCCTCCATCTAAGACCGGCACACAAAAATAGCTAAAAATAAAAATAATTTGCGACTCCAAGCTACAACATTTCAGGCCCATCAAAGCAGTTTCTGGAAGACGAGACTCCAAACCCAACTTATTGATGATTAAGTACACATATGTCCTTGTGCAAACCTACAGATTATAAGAATTACCCATTTACAACCCAACATGCAAAAGATGTTTCACGGCATTTTCATTTTTAAATTTTAAATTAAGAGCTAAGGCGGACGGCTTGTGGGCCCCCCCAACAGCGCCTTCTTCAGCTCATCTTTCACGTCCACTTCGACACCGGACTCCGGCAGCTTGCTTTCGGCCCGGCGATCTCTCCTTGCCGCACCTGATTTCCCGCCATCTCTCGCCGTTCGATCGTGCCTGCCGGAATCCTGACAGCCGGCTAGGGAAAACGACTTCCCGGCGCCGATATCCGATCGGAGCTCTTCGACGGCCCTCCTCATCAGTCCGTTCTCCTCCCGCAACGCCTCCAGCTGGCGCAGGACCGACGAGCAAGCCTCCGCCACGTCAGCGATTCCGCCCGTCAACCGATGGTCGCCAAGTAAACCGCTGTCCTTCCTCGCGCCCGCCACGTGTTCGATTGAGATCTTGTTCATCACGAGAAGCGGAATCTTCCTCAGCGAGATCTCCGCCGTTGGATTCCTCCCGCCGTCGTTGAGTAACGCACTCCGGAACTCCGCGGGGAGTCTGACGCCCCACCGGAATTTCAGCAGCGCGCTGCTCCGGATCGGCAAGACGGTCCTCGCGGTGACATCTACGCCCGAAAGGAACCGTTCGATCTGGCTGCCGGCAGCGCTGATATCCGGCGACAGCACCCCGTTCGCCTTCTTCCCTGGGAAGATCCCGTTCACTGGCTCGGCGGGGGTTTCGGAACTGTCGACCAACGGCCCTTCCTCGTCTCTCTTGGCCTCTCGATCGTGGACCAACGGGCCTTCCTCATCTGTCTCGGCCTCTCGATCGTGGCCGTTGATTTTCCTGCTGAAGAAACTCGGCGCCTCCGCATGTAAAGCGATGGTCGATCCGGACGTCTTCCTGATGGAGAAATCTCCGATCTGGGGCTTGAACTGGAGGAAAAATGTGGGATTTTTCCCTCGGCCGAGGAGACTGAACTCGGCGCTCATGGCCATGGGAGCGGACGACGGCGATCCAAAGGGTCCGATTCCGGTCTTGATTAGGAGGGAGAGGGGATTCCAGGAATCAATGGGCCGGTAGGAAAGCTTGACGGCAGGGCCAGATTCGAAGGCGGTGCCGACGCTCAAGCAGAGTTCTTTCGCATCGCCGGCGGAGATTTCATAGAGGAACGGCAATCCCAAGACGCCGAGGGGGATCTTCGCGCGCACTAGGGGCTTCTGATCGTCGCGGAACTTGAGAGAAGCCTTCATCTTCTTCAGCGGCTGCTGCTGATAGGGATTAGGGTTTTGAGGGGGTTTTGATGTGATTTGATCAGAGAAAGCTTAAATCGCCATGGAATTAGGTCTTCAGGTTGGAGAAAAGCTCTAAATATGGCGAAAGTGGGGCCACTTTTGGAGGGAATTCGGCCACTTTGAAAGCTGAGATTGGGTATTCGATTTCAGTCTCCGTCTCTGGAGATGACGCTGTCAGTTTTGGCATTTGTGGGGGAGAAACCCTGGCCTGTTCCAGTGCAACTGCTGTAAATTGTGAACCCGTGCAACCTCCTGTACGTAGCCCACCATGACACAACGACCGTATCGTGCTCGGAAGGTGAGAGAGTAACATGATGGAAGAAAGGCAGAACCGCAGAAGAGACAAGTCAGAGAGGCGGACGATGTTTCAAGGGAGAGGGGCGTTGTGGAGCGAGGGCCAGAAAATGATGTAGAGCACCAAAAAGGCAAGAAGCCGCGGGAGAAGAGAGAGACGGCGCATGGGAATCAGTGGTCCCCCAAGCCACTTCCTCACAAGCAGGTCCCACAGTGTAGTCATGTTCCTTTGTCATTTTATTGAAGGCTTCCTCTTAGTTAAAGAAGAAATCCATGTTGCCACTATCTAGGCATAACCTTTAATACGCTTTCTATCGTAGCTTCTTGTTTTTGGAATTGGTCATTACAACATATCGTTGGACGTTTCGGGTTCAATAACAATGCCTTTTTCCAACACAATATGGCCAAGATAATTCATTTGCTTTGTGCAAATACACACCTTGTTTTGTTGTCCTAATATATCTAAAACTACCCATAGCTCATTCCAGGAACTATTGTAGATTAAATTATTATTATTATTATTTAAAAAATCCTAAAGTTACCAATAGAAGCTTTCTTAAGTGATCATAAAAAAAAATACATGGATGGTACATTTATTAATACAAAATGGATAACCACAAATTCGCAGTGATCATGACAAGTACGAAACGCGTCTCATTAACATCCTACATTAAATACCACACAAGCAGCCTACATTAAATAGCCATATCATGCAGTTTGCCTGTCTGAAAAGAAAGCTTAAAAAAAAAAAAAAAAACATTTCGATATGGGCAGGTAGGTTTTGGTTTTAACGCCTAAAAAACCCAAGCAGGTTGCAACCAATTTAGTAATGAGAGTGAAACAACATGCACTTGTCTTTGTCAAATTATTGGTGATAAGAAAGAGGTTGAATCTGTCAAAGAACTAAATCAGACTTGGACCAAATTCTAATTCCATTAATACGATACATATGATGGGCTGCAGCAACGGATGCTGTTCAAACAGTAATGGACTGCTGGCAACTGGTCTAACATCAGTGAAACGTTTCCATGATCATTGATTCAAACGGCTGCTGAGTGCTTTGAACAAGTAGCCAGGCTCACCATTTGATGCAGATCAAATCTGACCCATCTATCTCATTTTCCCTTTCACTCAAATATCAACTCAACCAGAATGCGCTGTGGCAAAGGAACAAGAAGATTATCAATCAGATTAATATGGATCAAGATTAAAGTCGCTGGTTAAATATAGTTGGTGTTAGGTTTGAAATATGAACTCCTTATGAATAAGAATATGAATCTCTGATGCGCATTAATTGTCACAGAAGTCAGGTTACGAAAAATTACAGGAAAATAAAACCTCCATATGCAATGTCTCCATGTACAAAAGGCAGGGATGAGATATATAAAACAGGGCAGCTAGGGAATGCTCCATTGCCAAAAAACTCTCATTTGCGATCCACGAGGTAAGATGCCCATATCTCATCAGTAGGCGGCGGCGGCTGAACCCAGTGTCCAGGTATCCGGCTGCATCCAAAATTGAGAAGTGCTAGTGTGTCATCAGAAAAAGGATTTTGCCTTCATTATACAAGGTGTCTTTGAAAAGTAATATTTCATAGAGCATAATTAAGAAGTGTATTGGAAATATTGCATCATTGACTGAACATCTAAGAATGGTTTCCTAAGGTGTTGACTGATGCCAAAATATTTCTATGATTTTGATACAAGATATTGCACGTAAAGTTGGCCCAGCTTCCCACCTTGAAGAAGGAAAGATGCTTCTGTGCTTATTCCGTTGCAAAAGAAGAACATGGTTGCAAGAAGCAATTCCAGTGTTCAATTTGAAAAAACAAAACTCTTCCATATGCATATATGTATCATCACAAAGTTCGTTACATGATTCTTGAAGGCTCTACAGTGTAATTCATTAAGAAATGGGCATTGAATTTGAACCCATATCAATTCTACGTGTGTGGAATTCTAGCAGCAACCCATTCCTTAGATATTTAGGCTGGAACTGACAGATAACAAATATGCATATCAGTGTTATTAGTGTCAAATAGTAATCTAAATGTGATTGACAGGCTTTACTCCCATTAGTAAGGATGCTCAAATCCTTCTGTCCTAACCTCAATTCTACCAGAACAATGCTTTTTTTTCTTCAGCAATCCTCTGTTTAAGAGTGCACTCTCAGATACAACAAAAAACATAAAAATAATCATAATATTCATTGTCTTGCACATCAAGGTAAATTCAGAACAAACTGCCCCATAACAAGTGCTGGCACCTGGTTTGGTAAATGAAAACTGCCGAATTTAGGTTCATTTTTGAAGAGAATAATCCTTATTGTTGAAAAATATTAAAGCATGTTTGGATTGAGGTGAAATAGATGTCAAAGAGGAAAAAGGAAAGAAACATAAAAGGAGAGGGAATGACATCAGTAGTATTAAAGCAATGTCAGCTATAAAGTGGATAAAGATCTAATAAATAAGCTTTTTTGGAAAAAAAAGATTGAATAATAATGTAAAAAAGTAGGTTAGTTATGAATAAGTAAATGTCACATGAAGATGTAAGGGGAGAAAATGAGGCTCTTACCACCCTTTTAGCATAAGGGAGCTTTTACCCCTCCACAACCTCAAAATAAACACATTTTAGATCATTCTCTTTCATATCTTTTAGACAATTTTTTTAGTGCCAAAACTGATACTGGAAAGGCAATCTTGACAGAGATTTATCAATATTAGTTCTGTTTTCTAAATTGGAATGAAAAAAAACCAAAATATTTCTTATCTCAGATGAACTAGTAAGAAGCTAATCATGTTTAAAAAACGAATCCAATTGACTAACCTTCCTCCAGGTCTGATGTATTGGTCCCACACTCTTCTGACCTGCATAGAATAACAACATCTTTCAATGCCAACTGCAATATCTCATGAGTTATGAAATTAAAAATGTCAAAACTTGTGGCAAAAATAGACAAGTTTGAATTATGTGGACATCCAAATATGAATTAGAGTGAATCACCTCAATCAGTGTACCCATATCAGTGTTACTACCATGGTAATAGTGGTAGAACTCAACAGGTAAATTTGCCACAGATTCATAGCCCAAGCCACCACTCTGCACTTCGAAGCCTTGCCTTCCAGAGTCAAGGCCAGCAGCTGTACCAGAGGTTATCTGGTTTTTTGTCTCATTGGGACATGCTTGACTCAGTTTAGATCCAGTTTTATCACCACCAAGATCCTTTGCATCAGCCCCAGCATCTGCAATAGTTTTCCTGGTTTCCTCGGCAGTTGCAATTGCATCCTTAGCAGCATCAGTATCTGCGGCAGCTGTAGCCTGCTGTTCCTCTTCCTCGACTGCAGCTCGGACTCGCTCAAGGAACTTGTCATCCTCTTCTGGAAGAAAGTGGCCTGCATATACCAAATCAAAACCCTAAGCAATTTACTAAGTTCAACTCGCAACAAAAGCTAAGTAAACAAATAAAAGAAACCACCACTGTATATCAAAATACTCATCAAGAGTTGGCAAATATAGCCATGCTGCTATTTGTGCATCACTGCAGTATAATGAATTTGCATCAGGATAAATTATAAATCATGTCAGAAAATCTCATCCAATTTGCACATGCTTAATCTGGTATTCCAAACTAATACTGAAAGCAAAGAGCACTATTAGATTGGCAGGAAAGCAGAGGAAGCCAGATGCAGTGTCCTGTTGCTAAGCAAGCAAAGATGTCTCAAATATCACAGTACTCAGTTTTAAAACCTTGTTATTTTCCAACTAATGGGGGAAAATTAAAAGAGCTTGATACAAGAATCAAAATGCATATGCCCAGAATAGTGTCATTTGCATTTTTTTTTCCCTTTTGTACCAGATATCAACATTCGGAAACTGAGAAAATCCAAACAAAATTATGCAGTGAAGACATGTAAGATCCTTAAGATGGTGCAAGGCAAAAGGAAACTCTTGCCTTGTTTCTTCAGTTTATGGATCCTGATGGAATGAAGCTGCTGTAATTTCTCCACCATCAACACCAGCTCAAGCTGAAATGCCAAGACAACCTTGCCTTAGAGGAAATCGACAGAGAGCAGCAAATCACAAAAGAACAAGAGAATTAGCTAATCAACATCCTACTCAATGAGGAATCTTGCCTCAGATTCCAGTCTTTGTCTTTCTTCTTTTGCTTTTAGCTTAGCAATTTCTTTCATCTTTTCAACCTGTACATCCATGGTTCATTTAAGGTCAGATAAAGAAACAAAGATCCAATTACGCACTACATGAGTAGATCCATTGAAAATAATTGGGTGTAAAACACTAGGCCAGGAAAAGATCATTAACATTCCATACAATATAAAGTTTTTACTTGCTGTTAGGCTATAATCTTGATTACTTGGAACCCTATGCCCATGGAAGGGAGTACTTTTCTTGTTTTAGCAGAAATTTTAGTAGTAAAAATAGATCCCACCAAAAGGATAATGGTCATAAGAGTTGATGGAAAAGCCCATATCATGGCTTAATTTTATGTACCTGGTTTGAGGTAAATCTTTAGGTGTGCAGGCCCCATGAGAGGAAAAATTACCATATACTGTTTTTGATATTATCCAAATACAATTGAAGCATGCTTTTATTGTAGTAGAGGAAATGAGCAGAAAAAAACGAGCTATCAACCTTCATCTTTACCCATGTTATTAGGAACTGCAAATCACACAGGCTCATATTGACACACAAAGAGAGTCTAAACACATACTGACTCCAAGGCCTACCATCACAACACTTATCTGAGAATGTAAGAAAGCAAAGCAAGTTCATGCAGGGGAACAAGTTATTAGGTATAATGCATCTCAATCAAGCAGAAAAATAAATCATGCCGCAAACCAGTAACACAAACTATCTAGAGATGTGAGCAAGCAAGTTGAATCAGGCATCATCCAAAAAACTAGTTATACCATGATTTAGGGATTGACGCAACGAGTTGTTGAGTCAAATGTCTAAACAGCAACATGATACAAAATCCAATCACTCTTAAGTACCTTATGCTTTGCAATATCCTTGGTGATCTCTCGAGCTCTCCACTCATCAGCAGCCTGATCAACTTGGTCATATCTCTCACGCTCCTACAGAACCACTGACAAAAGATAAACCTCGCCTATCCAAACTAAGGGATAAATAGCATAATTAATGAGGGTAGCATCCATAAGAGTAGCGAAGATGTAGTCCAAATAACACAGTGACATAAGATAGGCCCACCTGTTGAAGCTTTTCGGCAGCATGTTTCCTCTTTTTCCTCTTCCAACGCTTATTTCGCTTAGATTTCTGAATTTTATCAGCTAATTTTACTGCCATTGACATTTCTTCCCATGAACTTGGCTGACAAGTGATAGAGTTAAATGGAGCAAGTTGGCTAGTCAAGTTTGAAAGCAATGAATTTGCTGTTTCCAGTGAAATTGACTCTTGCACATTTACACCTATCTTCTTGGCCTCAGTGACCTTGAAAAATTCACATAGGAGGGACTGATCATTTTTTGAACACTGAAGGGCATCACCAAATGATAACAAATTCTCTTCTTTTTGGCTGGTCAGAGAAGTACTGTCTTCTTTCTCACAGGGGCAATCATCCTTGATCAATGATATTGCATCTAGTTCTGCTCGCCTGTCACAGATTGCGATTTCAGTCATAACCAAGAAACCCATCATCTGAATCAACATATGGTTATAAAAAGGAACAACAAGATCTTTCCAAAATAATTTTTAAATCGCTAAAGGAAGAAGTTTGAGAGTAGAGAGCATACACTGCTTTCAACAGATGAATAGTATCCTTCAGCTTCTTCAACTGTTCATTAACATGTTTAGTTTGCCAAAACGAACTGGCTACTGATGGAAAAGGTGGTAACATCTGAGATCCAGTTGGCGGTGCTTCCGAAGAAAATGGTGCTGGAATCATCATTTAGATGGAGAAGAATCATTTATCCGCATAGAAAGCCACTGCAGACAACAAAAGTAGGACTTTGGTAAGAAACATGGTGTGTCTGATTGTACAGAAGACTTAAATTAGGCAGCATGCAGTTTAATTGAACAAGAATAACATAATTTGGGGGCGTTTCCAAATCCATGTTATTAGAATCAAACTGGCAATTGAACTGGCCAATCTTCCAGTTTGGTTTGAACGGGTAATCGAACCGGATTGAACTGTAATACCAACATAATATGATTATGATGCAATAAATTTTTATTTTAAATTTACATTAGTAAATATTCTAAAATTTTGATAATTATATTTGAATATAGATTCGAGTAGACTAATGACCAGACAATTTTCTAATAGCCTACGGCTTACAAAATTATAATAGTTAATTAAATACTTGTTATAATCTTATCCCAAGTTAGTAAGCTACTAGAGCTAGCTGTTTGCACAAGCTAAAGCATTAAAAAATTGAACGCTTCGATGGTTTATAGAAAATCACTAAAATAGGTCATGGTAGCAGCATGCAAATCAGGCATTAGGAAAATTCACAGACTGCTACAAAGCGATTTCCAGGTTCCTTCCATCATGTTGAGAATGCGATTCATTACTTCAAGTGGTTCTTTCGGGCATTCATCCAAAGCAACAAACGAAGATGGAGTTGGTTCGAATTTGACAAATTGAGCTATCTGGAAATAATATTTTATTATTTCTTCATTCGAAAGGGGGCTCTTGTTCTATTTCTATATTTTTTCTAGTTCCAAGGTTAAATAATTTCTTTTTTAAAAAAGACGATGGGTAGGAAAGCTTGGCCTCCATTTGACTCTTATGAGTAGTAGTTACATTACACAGGTGCTCGCTTCGGAAACGCCCTACCCCAATCTTTTCTATCTGGACTATCAGGCTTCAAGCAACTGACATGCATGACAAGTTAAGAATCTTTCTCCTTGAATGACCGAAAAAATTCATGCTATTTTTCGGCCTTCATGTTCATGAAAACAGACGATCAGTTTTCAAAATTTCGGGAGGAAAAGGAATATTTACCCAGCCACCAAGGTGCATCCAGGTTTCGCTGTGGGCATGCTGTCTTGAGGCCTGTCAGTGAAAAAGGTGACCGTATAGCCCTAAAATCGGTAGCTTGTGAGGGAAAGGAGAAACGCAGAAGCAAGGAGAAATCTTCTCCCGCAGCGACGCTGGTAAGGATGAGAAGCTAAGAGGCAGACTACCTGCAAAAACCTTACGCAGGGTTGCGACGCTCAGAAGCCGCCTGACAAGAGCATTTCGAGTTCGCGCGTAAAAATCCCGTCTTGCTTGTCCCACTGCGATGTTTGGACCTGGGACGGTGATACGATGCAGACATAATCTGATCTGTTTAAAATATTTATTGCACAAATAAATTTATATAGGAAAAAAGTCATAGTTTCTAATTATTTGGATATATATATATACACCATATTAAAAGGTTTTTATGTCTAGAAGTAAAAAAAAAAAGTAATGATTTTTATTTATTTAGATAAAAATCACATACCACGGTAATTTTTCGCTTTCTAATGAACTGTACAAAAAATAAACCTTTTTTTAACTTCATTTACTCATTAATAGATCAGCTATCAACCAAACGATAGCTTTACTCAAATAAAAAAAAATAAACCCTTGAACAAAATTTCCGGCTAGCTTTCAATAATCCATAAAAACTCGTTAACGAAAGTTTCTTTTGGATAGTCCTGTCACCGACAACCAGGTCTAAGCGGTAAGCTTCAACATGAAGCTTCATTCGATGCTCTGAAGCAGAGCGATGGTTCATGCGCGTGTAAGGTGATAATTCGGCAGCTATTCATTCGCTCCACGAGGCCGATTGTCGACCTTTGACCATCGCTCTGCTATAGTTATGCAATGCCACGTGGAACCCCCTATTGCATGGCCCATCAGCAACCAAATGATGGTCAGAAGATTTTAGCTTGGAGATCTGGATCTTGACCAAGTTGCCCTGTTCACACCCACCCTCCCACTAGAATATTCAACTGCAACAAGAAGAAGAGGACGACTTTCCCCAATTTCATCCGTTTTGACTCCCCTCAATCTTCTTTCCTTTCTAGTCTCCGAAGCCCAAATCTGAAAATCCAATTTGCAGAAAAAACCCACATTAGAAAATGCATGATTTCTGCCTCACAATCCCATATGGGGTTCTTGTGCTTGTCGGGGGGATTGTGGGATACGTGAAGAGAGGGAGCACTGCTTCCTTGGGTGGAGGAGTTGGTTCTGGTCTGTTGCTTCTGATAGCTGGTGCGCTCAGCTATAAAGCGTTCGAGAAGCGCCGGAATTCGTATATCGCGTTGATTTTGCAAACCGGTATTCTCTTTTTGTCCGATGGTTGTTGATTTTCCTATTTATTGGGTAAATGGATGCATAGAATTTTGTGTATTTTGGATGATCTTTGACGTGTGGTTTGCATCTTTAGTTAGGTGCGTTTGAATGTTTCCAGGAAAACTGAATATTGAAGGGAAAGTGAAAGATTGCATAATTACCACCGATAATCCGCGCTTTTGTGTGATAGGTTATGAGAAACTCATGTAGCATAGATTTAGAGGGAGGGGTTTGGTATTCTAGATTGGAGTTTTGAGCATACAAACCTTTGATTCAAATGGATCCTTGGAATAGGCAATCATGATTGCTCCAGATGATATGTGGAGGAAATCCAAAGAGAAATTGCCTTGCGCTTTTGGAAGAGCGGTGGATCTTAGGAGTGATCAACCAATATTAGCCTGTTCAGTTTGGGGTCTTATCGTAGGTGGGGAATGTATGATTGGATTTTAACCATAACATAAAAACTTGGAAAATCATTGGGCCAAAGAAAAGTGAGGGAAATCGACTCCGCTACTATCTGTCTTTGTTTCCGATCCATGTGCAGCTGTAGCCCATAGTGATCCTCCTGTTCAATTTTGAATATGCTTTTCTGGTTGAAATTAAATAAAAGATAGTGTGGAACCTGACAACTTAGTCGTTTTACGAGTCCCTGGGTACAAGCACAATGGACTTTTGGATTGAACATCATGAGCATCCTTACTATGCAGTTGTGGTTCAAATTCAACAAGAGCTACCTAAGCACTTTACCTTTCGTGAGGAGCCTCGGGGTGGTTAAGCCACTAAATGAGTGAATGTAGCCGTATAACACTAATTTGTCCCTAAATGGTGGAGTTGACTGCTCCTTGATGATAGATCTCAGTATAAAAGGTAGCATGAAGAAACTTCATCCATCTGCAATAGATGCTTTACAATTTTTCCTTATTTGTTGCAATTTGCGTTGTAAATTCTTGTTCTATAAATATACATTCAAAAGAAGACCATGCATGTGCCACCAAAGAACCATTCATCCAAGAATGCACTGAAGCATTTATGTACTTTATATGCAGTTGTGTATAATGAGCCCACGTGTCCAGTTGATCAGCAATGCTCCATAGTTCATTGAACTGGTTCCCTTGTGACCTGCCATCTCCCATGTGTGGATATAGTAT